>JADGJL010000163.1:0-35978 GCA_027600665.1 Irineochytrium annulatum | reverse complement strand
AACATCTATTTAATGTAACCTACAAGCTTCTAGTTTAATCTATATAATGCTATACGGCAAGCGGGTTTTCGAGATTTTATATCTACTTATATCTACAAGCAAAAACAAGCATCTACAACTCATTTTGTGGGTAAAATGAGGGTAGAAAAAAAGAGCTAAGGAATCCAATTCGATGGACTCTTCAGCTCTTTTTTTGCAATTCAAATTACGAATATGTACTCGTCTTTTGGTGAGGTCACTTTTACAGTGACGGGTGAATCTATTTCATGAACCTCAATTACAATCTTCGCTAACTCCTCCGCGGCATTTCTGTCTAGTGCTTGCTTAATCTCAATTTGATGAGTCTGCATTTTGCACGTCCTTTACTGTCATGTTTACCCTTTGAGTTACAGAATGCTATAATCAAGGCATCTTAGTTACTCTGGAGGTCAATAAGTGAATGTCTCCCGTGGGAGGTGTTTACTCGGAGATTTCATTGATTCAAAAGGCTGGACTCAGGCGAAATATGCAGACATAGTAGGTAGACACCCGCGAGTTATATCACACTTCTGCCAAGATGAGAGAGTGATGCAGCCCGAAGACTTAAAAGTCGCATCCATTGTATTCAAGCGACCAATGGATGCCTTTTATGAATGGAAAATTGAAATCAGTGATTTTGAGTAAACGGCGGTTATTTCCCCGCCCTCCCCTGGAGGTTTCAGAGCAATTTGCTCTGAAATGTTGTTATGTAAATAATACCTTTTTCCTATGACATTCGGTGTCATAATATGTCGAACGACCCAGAGGTAAAACTTTACATTTAAAAACTTCACGAAACTTTGCATTGACTTTGTTTTAAAGATACATCTATCATTATACACGGAACATACGTTCTTGTTAATACGTATTATATTGTCGAATATTATCTATATATTATCTTTTATCTGTTTTAACGAAGTGGTTTTCTCGGATGTTTTTGGTATGATTTAAGTAATCGCATCTAGAAAGGGACATGCAGATGAACGTGTATAAGATGGAAGTAATGGCGAATGGTTTTTTAATTCGTGTATTTTATGGCGAGACAGAAGAACGAGGATTGAAACAATGCAAAGACTTCGCATCTGGATTTCAACGGAAGGTTTCAAACATTGAAATGAAGGTAGTTATTCAAAAGAGACCGAAACAGAAGAACCGATGGAATTACAACGGTGTTCCTTGGGAGTATTACAAGACACTGACTAAAAAGCCGTTGAAGCCAAAAGAGAAAAACCCACCGGAATGAGCTGGTGGGTTAAAATATTCATTCATATGGTCTATACTTCTCACGCAACTGTTCCGCCTCTCGCTTACGGTCCTCAACATCCGATTTGAGAAAGAGACGAACTGACCCGGACTCTTTGACTGGCTGCAATTTACCACGCTGAACTAAGGACAGTAGGCTTTGTTTGGATACACCAAGCAACTCCACTGTTTCAGCAGATGTTAATACGTTCTCTTGTATGATGCGGATCAGATCGTCCCGTTCCATCAAATCACCTCGTAATCAATATTACCATTGTAGCGACACTTAGACCCAGTGAAAGCAAACTGATGATCAAAGTCACTTTAGTTATTTTTGACATACTCATGATTATACATGCTCCCTTCTTGTCATGCTATACTAAGGGAAGAGAAGGATTAAGGAACTCACACGGTCGGCCTTTGGGATTAACCGACCGTGCTACCCTCAAGTCCCGCCTAACGGCGAAGGACTATGATGAGGTTGACTACTGCGGTAAGCAAGCTGACAATGGCCGTGAGAAGCGTAACCAGCTTGTCCACCGGGAGTTCCTTTTTCTTTCTCCTTTTTTTCTTCATTCTTGTTCTCACCTCCCATAAATAATATACCATACCTATTTACTAAAGTCAATAGATTAGTGTGCATGTCTATGTTTGATGAACGCAAAAAAGGCCCCGCCAGATTAACTGGTAGGGCCTTTGATATTTCCAAGCGATTAGGATTATGGTTGTTAAATTTCTGGTTTTATCGTGAATTGGTTGTAGAGACGTTTGTCAATTACAATGTAAATTATTCCGTTAAATATTCCTGATTTTATTCCTGACTTGCTTCAATCTTTTTCAATCTCAAGTCCATAGCTTTAACATCCCCATTGGTCCCTGCAATCAAGGCCAGGATATTTTTCCTGAGCCGATTAATGACTACCCCTGCTTCTTCCCTCGTGATCTGTGCCCCCGGACGGGTACCGTCAAAATAACCATTGGCTGTAACCTCTGCCCATGCCGCTTCTGCCCACTTGCTGGGCACATTAATGTCTCTCTCCTGTGTCACTGGCTTGTCCTCCTTAACTGGTTCACTCTTCTTTGAATACTTGGCTTTCATCTCTGTAAGCGTGCCGTCAAATTCATTCAGATCCACCGCACCGTTGATCCCGTCAACCTTGCGATTACCCCGTGGCAAATACCCACCAGCCGCGCCATCGCTGTACTGCCAGAAGTCCCAACGTGTCCAACCAGAAGCATCAGCAGGCGTTTGGTTACTGTATCGTGCAATCCAGAGAGGATATGAGGACAAGCCTATAAAGTTGCCGATAAACGCCGGGTATGTATACACCAGCGGTTTAACTCCGGTTAGCCTGTGGGTCTCTTCCAGAAACGTCTTGGCTACTGCCGTAATCGTAGCTTTGCTATAACCCTTTTTGTTTGATTCATAGTCCATCACAGGCGGTAGATCAAACACGCTGATCCCACCAGCATCCTGGATAGCCTTATAGAAGTTGGCCGCTTCCGCTTTCGCTGCGTCCACGCTGCCAGCAGAGTCATCCACGTAGTGGTATGCACCGATCAGTAGGCCAGCCGCCTTTGCATCTCGGACAAACTGCAGAAACTTGGTTGACCTGAAGGACTTGCCTTGTGTGGCCTTCATGAAGACAAATGAAATCCCGTCCGCTGCCACCTTTTTGAAATCGATATTGCCGTTGTGATGGGATACGTCAATCCCCTGAGCATTGCCCTGTTTACGCGCTTGCATCTGTACCAGCTCCCTTTTTCGTCTGCTTTACCAACTGATTCCCGTAAACCGCCACAGCGCCCACTAGAACGCCCTGTACCACGCTCTCCACGCTCAGGCCAAGCATCAGGATAGAAAATACAATAGCTACACCGGAAACGATATAAATGATAGTCCAATCTAGTACCTTCGGCGTTGACTTCAATACGTACCCTATCACCCAGCAGGCTGCCAATACGATCAGCAGCCTACCATCAATTAATCCCTGAATAATTTCCCATTGCATAATCTATGCGCCTCCAATATCTTCTTTTCGGTCAATCCGTTTATGGGCTTGCTTAGCTGATTCCTCAACCCGCGTGACCCGCTCCGACAATGCATCTACACGCTGCGCCTGAACCCTTTGTTCAAGTCGGATATCATCCACGCCGCGCTTTATGTAGTCCACATCTGCGCGTTGCAAGGCATCAGCTCCCGCCTCTTGGATAATGTCTTGTCTAAATGATCTGGTACGTCCAGACCACCCTAAGATGAGACCGCTAATAGCCGCGACTACACTGATTAGTACCGTCCATTCCATCCTGCTCCCCCGTCTCTATCTGAATATATTGAAAAGCCCTCTGACCACTCCAGAGGACATAAAAATAGCGCTCCGATGTCGGAACGCCTGTTACAATATTTCGTTAAAGCCTTTACTGTTTTCAGGGTCGCTATCTCTAATTGCCTGTTTAACATCAACATTAGATTCGATTGACTCTTCGATCACATCCCCGAACATTTCGATAAATTTATCTACTGGGGTAAGGATGCCGTAATAAATGATCCCGTTTCCCCAGTAAACAGATTCTCCTATATACGGGTCATTAACAACCATATAGTTTGATTTGATCCACTCTGTAGAATTCACATTTACCCTCTCCTTATCGTTTGAAATACGCTTCCACAGTGAGATTTGCTGCTACTCCATTATTGTTATATATTTGGTAACTTGACCCATTCCAACTCGAATAAGAAAGGGCTTGACTGTAACCATTTGGGTTCAAAGTGTCTGTGAAAAGGACTGTTCCGTTATGGTTAATTCTAGGAGTAGGCCCCAGTAGCATCATTGCGTGCTGTTGGGCCATCGATGCACTTGTAGTAACAAATGCTATATTAGGTTGGGTTGCATAATTAAAAGCTCTACTTGAATTCGCAGGCACCGATTGAGTTTGAGTCAGTAGATCTGCTGTTGCTGCGGGAACACCCGCTACCACAATGGGATAGTCATAAATTCCAGGTTGCAGCGTTTGGGCACTTGTTGTTGGTGTTATATTCGTTTGTGATGTATTCCGAACAACCACGTTTCCTACGACATCCCCGCCATCGTTTGTCGCCGTTTTCCCTGCTCTGATATCTCCCGCTACTGCGTTACCTGAGCCACCAGAGCTATCGGCCAAAAAATCCGATCCTACCTTACGAAACGTATAAGGCCGTCCGGCAACCAGTTTACCAGCAGCATACGCTACACCTTTTTGGTCCTTTAGCGCAACCGCACCAAGCCCGTTTACGTTAAGTGTTGGTGTTGCGCTGTTATCAACGTGTGGAATGATCGTAACCCCGAACCCGTCCGGTAACGATGCAGGTGCAGGGCTGAGTGTGACAATATAAGTAGATGCTGAACCTGTTGTCACTGCATATCCTGGCTGGCGAATATAATCCTGCACAATTGCGCTGTAGTCGTCCGTATTGAGCAGACGTTTAAGTACAGGCGTAAATGATGCCCCTGCTGTTGTTGCGATTGCTCCCATATCAAACATCCAAGCCCCTTGAAGACCAGCACCAAGACGGAATACAATCCCTCGCGCACCCATATTGGCGTGAGTGTTACGGTAACGATACACGACACCAGCCGCATCCAAATAGCAGTTATGGCCATACAACACATACCCACCTGTGCTTGCGCTGATTTCTCCCCAATTGCTAAATCGTAACGGTCCAGTCAATGCTCCGCCTGCACGTGGTAAGCTTACATCTATTGCAGCTTGTTTTGCTTCATCAGCTTTTGCTTGCGCCCCGGTCTTCGTCTCCCCATCCTGGCGAACATACTTAGCATCCGAACCGCTCATCAGGCCACTGGAGCCACCAACCACTGCGTCAGGAATTACGTCCGTACCGCCTGTGATATGGGATGATGCATGAGCCCCCGGCGTTGCTTCCCCTGTTGCCGTCAAAACAATCCTCTTGCCCTCGGGATCGGTTGTGACTGTAATCCCCGTACCACCCACGAAAACAACTGTATCAGACTTGCTCGAAGCTTCTACATCATTGATAACTGCAAATGCATTCTGGTTGACCTCAGCTCCAGCAGCAATGCCGTTCAGTTTGTCGTGTTCGGCCTGTGTGACATGCTTTACTGTATCGCCCGTATGGCTGTCCAGATTGGATTGTACGGCGTCCGTTTCTGCCTTCCGGGCAATGTCGTCTGCTGCCGCTGGAGCCGCTACCTTGGCCCGCCCCTCTGCGTCACGCTGCATGATAGTGTCAGGAGTTGCGGCACTGGTGCTGGCATCAGATTTGAGCTTGTCAGCAGCAGACATAAACCCTGCGGCATTTCCCTTTGCCGTGGGATGCTCATCTGCCCCGCGTGCCTTATGTGCAGCCAGATCAGCAGCAGCCGCGGCAATAGCTGACGCCTTGGCTGCATCGGCTTTAGCCTGGGCATCTGCTGGCGTGCCTTTGGTGTCGATCTCGGTCTGTACACGATCAAAACCGATGTTGATGTTATTGAAATCCTCACTTATCTTTTTGCTGCCCTCCAGATTCGCGAACCGGTTCGCCATTCGTAACAACTCCTTTCAATAAATTTTCAACGTCTTGGTGAATAGCCCGAAGGAATGCAACCTGAGAATCCAACGTAGGCAATGTGTCCACCATAGCCCGGATCACTAAAGGACTCTCACGGAAAATGTCAGTCACGTCTACGGACAGTTCTAATACTTTTTTCACTTTCAAAAATTACACCTCCAAAGGAAAAACCTCCCTTTTTGTCGAATCATTAGGACGTTACGCCTAACAACTTAGAAGGGAGGTTTTTTTATATGTCCACAGACAATCTCAGCAATAATAAAGTTCTCTATGACTTGCTGGTTAAAATCAAGAACTCGCAGCACTCTAGCGATGTATTCACTAAGCTCGGTGATCCTGAATTTGATTCGGCCGTCGAAGCAGGACACCGCTACCAGTATATTAATGGTATTCACCCAGCCCGTGTTGCAAGCGGTAGGTTAGTCCTTGATATCGACCATCGTTTTGGAATATCTGAAGCTGGGGAACAGTTTATAAATCTTTATAACCAGCGTAATCATCATTAGCCCAAATTTCTTGAACAGGAGTGCTGGTATACGCTGCGTCATTGACCATGCCCAGCACTCTTTCCAATGAACTCATTGGGACCTTATGTTCAACTAATACGTGAAGTATCTGCTTCACTACTGGACGAAGGTCATTCACTCTCTTCGGCTCTTTTTTGTCCACTTGAAGCGGGGAAAACGTTTCTCCTACATGTGTAACAGAAGAAACAATCTGACCAGCAGTTAATCCAAGGGATTTCAGTGATCCTATCGGACTGATTACTTCCGGTTCAGTTTTAGTAACAGAAGCGTCTAATTCCTCACGAACAAACTTCCTAATTAACTCCGCCAACGGTAATTCTGATCCCTCCACAAACTCAATCTTGAGAGGAACGATAACCTCTCCTGCCAGTAACTTTGTTCCTTCTGTTGATCTCATGCAAATCCCTCATTTCATTTATTTTGATTTAAAGGTTGATGATTCATATTCTTCATGACCTCAAGCATAGTTGCTTTCATCTGATCATTGACGCGGATCGTGATAACCTCAGCTTTGGTCCGCTCATCGTGGGCAATCAGTTCCTCGCGGATAATCTCACGTAAACGCTGTTCATCCATGCAGTTCACCCTCTCTCAACATGAAATCAGATTGCGTCCATGCCTCGCCGCAAGTAGCACAGCGTGGCTGCTGATCAGGGAACGGAGCAGGCTGCGGTGGAATCCCCTTAGATTTCAAAATGCTTTCAAAAATTTGTTCATTTGCCTGGACATCCTTGTGCAAAACAAAAACAGGCGTGCCACAGAATCTGCAGCAAGCCAGGGGTTTTTTATAGGTGATACCATTTACGATCATGCAGCCATCTCCTTTTGGGCAACAAAAAAAAGAGCCCATGAAATGGACTCTCTGTAATGTTGATATTATTTTGCTGTTAAGAGTGCTTCATCGATCAGCTTCAGTTCTGCATTTGCGTCAGCTAGAATTTTGTCGTATGAAGCTAGTTGCTTTTCTTTGTCGGCTAAAACAGGAACAGGAATGCCTTGAGCTTCTGTTTGTTTAAGAATCTCCATTTCCTTCAATAAGTCTTCTCTGCCTTCGGTTGCAATCTTAATGGTGTTGTTAATTTTACTATCTCTCAATTCTTGTAAACTAGCCTTTGTATAACCTATGAATTTGTTGCTTGTTGCCACTGGAGTACCAGTGTCAGTGCCTGAATTTGATTCTTCATTTTGAGATGAGATAGTTATCGTTTTTCCACTCACAGATACATCAGCCCCCAATGCTTCAGACAAGGCACGTGCTGGTACATTGGCTCGTGAATCAATAACCGCTCCCTTGTCTGAAAGTTTCTTTCCATCTACAACAATTGTGTACTCACCAGTAACCTTTTTTCCAACCACACTTTTGACCGTATCTGCAAATGCTCCTGCAGATGTCGAAAAAACAATACCGATGATAATACCACCAGCAATATATGCGACTTTGTGTGCAACCTTTTTCATATCTTAACCTCCGTATTGGTGCTATTTTCCTATTATGATACATTACGGAGTAGATGTCGTAAAGGTTCCACCACCTGTTCCAGGTAGATTCGCAGAGTTACCATGATTGTGATTTGCTGTGGTGACAGTATGAGTGTGATTATTGAAACTTGTTCTCAAAGAGTCTATCTGATTCTGCAACGACTGTAGTTGTCCAGGTAATCCGTTGATTTGACTTATACTTAATGAAAGACCTGTTACACTTCCAGTGAAGTTAACGCTACCTTGTAGAGTTGTGAACCCTGAAGTTGATCCAAGACGTAACCCGTTATTACCGATGACAGCTAGCTCATTGGAGTTTGCATAGATCAACCCTTGAGACTGTCCACTGGCGTTGTAATAGGTGTGACCCGATATACCAGCAGACTGGTTGGTACCCAAAGTTACACGCCTTGCGTTACCACTATCGTAGAAGACGAACCCACTCGGGGCCAACTCGATCCGATCCCCACTTGCTGCTGTCCGAATCCGGGCGCCGAGAATGTCGGCACCTTCAATAAAAGTCCCGTTGATCTGGCCCCCTGTGATGACCGCCGCCGTGATCGTGCCACTAAATTCCCCGCCAACCGCAACCATATGGCCTGACTCGTTGACGGAAAATGAGTTGCCTATCTGTATGCTTCCACCCACAATGCGCCCCCCGGAAACTGTTCCGCTGAACACACCATCTGAAGCTTCCAACGTGCCTATGAATTTGTATTTGCCTGCAACCGGATCGAAGTACAATTTGTCTTGACCATCGGCCTGGAATGATAGCTTGTCGCTGTTCAAAATGACCTTGCTCTTGTGATCTTCCCGCTCAACGATTAACCCCTCAGTACGGGTGATGGTAGCCCCATAGTAGGACTTCCCTTCCTTGATCGCATCTTTATTCAGCTTGTTCACTTGTTGCGTTAGGCTGCCTTCTACGACAAATTCACTGCGCTGCTCTGAAACAGATGTGGCTTCCAGGCTCATCTTCAATCCACCCGCAAAGCTGAACACCTGGTGTAAGATGATTGACTTGTACTCTACAAGCCCATTCCATGGGATCTGGGTATCTTCCCATGTTGACACAGTATCAATCCAGGTACTGCCTTCCTGCTGCACAAACCCGATGACATCCCCTTGTTCCAACTGAGGATACCCCCGCGCTTCCATCGTCAAAGGCAGATACGAGAAGCCGTTCAGCGCAGCCTGCAAGTTGTTTACTTGCGATTGGGTCATGAACGGGTTTTCTAGGTAGAGGGTATGGTTCTCATCCCCGGTTCCTGCTTCATACTGCAAGCCATCCTCGGTGTTGTACGTTACCACTACACGGCTATATGACTTAACGGGATTGGTCATTTTCGCAACCACATAATCCGCTGTCGTCATTTCAAATACAGGTTCTTCAGCAGCCGTAAACCGCTTGAATTTCAATGTGCCAGCCTTATCAATAAAAATACTCGCGCTATTCGCAGAAGCGATATAGGCAAGTACTTGGCGCATGGTGTACCCTGCTGGCCCTGCCTGCACCTGATAGGCCGGATTAATCACCACGCTGCTGTCATACGTCCAGCCGAGCCGGTTGCAAATTTCATTGAAGACCGCTCTTTGTGTGGTGGGATAAGTCAATGATGATATGTACGCCACGTCAGCCATAACCAGCTTGTCGTAACAGGTGTACGTCCAGACATCATTGATCTTCTCCCGATCATCTACAAAGAACTCTCCCAGCGGCAGCCAGTCCGTCCCTGAGCCCGTCCAAGTGATGTTCATGTCTTGCCATGGGTACTGTGCTTCTAACCACGTCAGGCCAGCCAGAGACAGAGAGAGATATGGCACAATACGCGCATTCGCTGGGATGATTTCATTTGTTCGAAGTTTGATCGTCAGTTTAGAGGGAATGGCCGTCCCGATCTGGAAACCATCGGTCAAGCTCAAACTGTTCTCAATACTGAAATCCACGATTCTACTGCTATCGTATTCCTCACTGCCCACCAGAGCCTTGACAATGAATTCCCGGTCTGGCCGTCTTAAATAATCCGTGTAGAGCGGCGATATTGGATACATCTCATCACCTCTCTGTCAGCGTCAATTTGAGACCATTCCAGTACATGACGCCGCCACTCATCACACTGAACGGTGCAGGCCGATTGCCGACATACATCCGTTTAGTTTCATGCTTCCCTGTCATGGGATCTGGATAAGTGCAGTCAAAAAACACATTGGACATGGATTGAAGGATGGAGGACATTTCTGCCCATGTCAGCATCCCCCAAGTCATGTCTATCTGCCGTTTGACCGCTATCCTGTCCCGGTTCAAGGTTCCGTTTGCAGTACGTACCGATGAATTAGCGTCATCCAAGTCAAGTACCGTCACCTGGTACGTGGAGGGATAAGCGGCAATCTCTTGACCATTAATTTTGATTTCCAATCTGCATCCCTCCTATGTCGTTAATGGCGAACGGCCTGTACGCCTTGTAATATCGTTTATCTCTCTCGCTGCAGCACGCCCCAACTCCGTACCATTGAGCTGAATGACGGTCTGTTTATCTCCGTTACGGATTGCATCCAAGATCAGGAGCAAGATTTCCACCATCGGCTGATTATTGCCACCTATCATATCTTGCAGCTTGGACAACGGCGATACAACCTCAGGGTCAACGGAAGCGCCCCGGTTATCCCCGACCATGGCAAGTGTCGGCCCGTAGGCTAAACCGCCTTTAGCCAGCTTCGGAATTTTCGGGATCTGTGGTACCCCAATGTTACCCCCGCCGACCTTCTGACCAAAGACCTCAAACTCAGGAATGCTTACGCTCAAACTGTTGAATCCTTCGATGACCTTGTTAATGCCATCTATGATCAGATTCAGCGGTGCTTTGACCAAGCTGTACAAGGAATCGAATATCCCGCCGAAAATGTCTTTTACGCCTGTCCAAGCTTTGCGCCAATCACCTGTGAAAGCACCAGCGACAAAATCAATGACCCCGCCAAGCGTTTTCAGCAACCCCTTGATGATTCCGCCTACGCTCTCGATGACCGTTGTCACGATGTTCAGTATGATGTTAAAGCCCTTGGTGAAGCCTGGAGCCAGTTTGTCTATGACATAACTGATCAACGGAACAATGAACTTGTTATAGATGTCCAATGCAGCGTTAACCAGTTTCATGACCACCTCGCCCACTTGCTTGATGATTCCCTTGAGCGTGCCGTCCCAAATTTCATTCAGCTTTTTGAGGAACGGCTCTATGATCGGTTTCAGGATGTCGTCCCAAAGTTTCTGGAACAGCTTGCGCGTGTTCTCCATAAACTCCGTCAGCTTCGCAAGTAGCTCGGCCCCGTATTTGTTCCACAAACCTTTAATTGTCTCCAGCGTATCCAAGACAATTTTTTTAATCAGATCAAAGACGGGTTTCAACACCGTGTTGTAAATGTCATTGATCAGCTTGACGGCCCATTCAAACGTGTTGGCTGCTTCCTTGAAAGCCCAAACCAACGTATCTGCAAACACAGGTACCAGCGTATCAATAATCTTCGCGGCAATCGGGATGATGAAGTCATTCAAGGCATAATCCACAAACGGCTTTAACGTACCATTCAGCAAGTCAGAAAATGATTTCCCGATCTGCGGAATGATATCCAAGAACAAATCCCTGAACTGTTCGAGAGCCGGATTCAGTGTGCTGTCCCATAGATCGTTGATATGGTTGACTGCATTCGTGAACGTCTTGGTAAACGTATCAATGGCCCAGACCAGTGTGTCAGTGAAGATGGGTACCAGCGTCTCAGCAAGCACCGTAGATACTGGGATTGCAAAGTCGTTCATCATGAAATCCGTGAACGGGTTCAATGTCCCATCCAGTAGGCTTTGCAGGGCTGCCGCGATTAACGGCATATTGGTAACAAAGGCGTTCTTCACCTTCTCCAGACTCGGTAACCACACGTTTTCCCACAGCTTAATGGCTTGATCCGTGGAATTCCGGAATGTCCGGTCAAGGAAATCAAATGTCCATACGATCTGCTTCGCAATGACAGGAGCAAACGATTTAACAAAGCCTGTGACGATGGCCGGAATGAAGTCACCCAAAATGTACTTCGCCACCGGAACAAGTACCTTGTCTTTCAGATCCAAGAATGTCTTGCCCATATTGGATACGGATTGACGAATAGGCACAATCATATCAATGAACGGTTGCAGTGCCGGCCGCATTTCGCCCCAGCCCGAAGAGATGTACGCCCAAGCTTTAGAGAACCGCGATTTGACATCTTCCAAGAACGCTGCCACTTGTTGCTTGATCGGGTCCACCTCAATGGATGGTGTTCCCAAGTCCAGGTCACCAAACCCAGCCAAACCGCCCAAGCCCCCGCCTATTCCTTTGCCAGCTCCAGCAGCTTTAGAACCTGCATCATCCAGAGCGGACGCCGCGGATTGAGCAAGTGTATTGAGCTGATCGAATCCGGCCAGACTGCCCTTCATGTCTTTCCCGGCCTTCTTGGCCTTCTTGCCTGCCTTCTCAGCCGCTTTGCCTGTATCTTCTACAGCAGGAGCTGCGGCCGCTGCTGCATCACCCATCCCGCCCATTGCATCGGTGGCCACTGTCATTCCTGCGCCACCAGCGTTCACGGCGTCACCAAAGACAAGTTCCGTAAATGCCTTGAAATAGGCTGCTGCAATCTGCAACTTGGCTATAACCCAATTGAGCCCTTTTACGATAGGGGCCAAGATGTTGATAAAGCCCGCACCCATCGTGCCTTTAAAGATGTTCCACTGTTCGCCCATGATACGAATCTGGTTCGCCCATGATTGGCCGTTTCGGGCAAAGTCACCCTGAGCATCGGCCGTTACCTGTAGCAAGTAGCCATACCGAAGCATGGCCTGTTCCGATTGTGTCATGGATAGCCATGATTTCGTGATACCCTGGGACATCGCGTAGGCTTCCATATTGACCACGGACATGTTTACACCCAATTGCTTCAGCGGCTCAGTCTCACCGACCATGCCAGAGAACACTTTGTAATACGCTTCGTCATTCGTGATGTTATAAAAAGAAGCCATGTCAGCAGATAATTCCGTCAAATTAACGGACATCTGTTTCATGGCTTCACCAGAGATACCGGATGACTTGAGCATGGCACCCATGGTGGATGCATATTTCTTCCCTGCCAGTTCCGACAAACCAAAGCTGTCAATCAGGTTAGTTGACCAGTTGTTAATCTGGCTAGTCATGGCACCGAACGTAACGTTCACCACGTTCTGGACCTCAGCCAAGTCGGATGCCAAGTTGATGGCCTCTTTACTGAATTCCTTGATACCATTTACAGCAAAAGCAGCGGCAACGATCCCGCCCAGTTTGCGGAATGCCCCACCGACAAGGTTGGTAGCTGTGCCAGCGATTCCGTTAAGCTGACTTTGAAACGGCCCATAATTGAGCCCTAGGTCTAAATCTACCCGTCCTGCGCTGGACATCTACCCACCCCCAAACGCCCGGTCCATAATGGCTTCCAGACTCTTCATGTCCTGTGCATACTTCTGAGGGTCTTCCAATTGTTTATATGACTGCCGTTTTCGCCACTCGTTATAGATTCGGCGCTGATCTGCATTGAAACCCTTAATAGTCTTGGGATCTTGCTCTGCTCGGATTGATATGATGCTTCCCAGTGGTGTATCTGGCATAAGACCCCCAACTAGCGTACAAAACTCTTCCCACGGCATATCCGCGTGCTGCCGGATGCGGATTCCATATTGCTTGGCAAGACTGGATTCAATTAGCCCCCAATCTTCGTACAGGTCATACCAGCCGTCAGGACTGGACTTCCCGCTGAAATCGCGCATTCGCTTCCTCATAGCTAATGTTCGACATTGCAGCAAGGACAGCAGAAGAAAGGACCATGATGTTCCCCATGCTCATGTCCTCGATCCCCATTTCTTTATATGCCTTTTTGCCAAAGGCACCTTCCAAGGCTTTCAGGACGCCAGTAACGCCGCCTGTTGCGGCTTCTTCAAACGCCAACATGGCTGAAATACCATTATTGACCGGATACAACTTCTCGCCGATCTGGATGGACGGCATTTCTGTAGAAAACTTATCTGTGATATTAATAACTTTTGACATTGGTAAATCCCCCTTGGTTTATGATTATGGTGTGGTCGGTGCTTTCTCGAAGTCCGGCTTACCGTCAGACAATAATTCAAATTCCAGACCGTCAATATTCGTGCTGTCACCGCCTGCTGGAGTGGTCAAGTTAATGACACAATCCATGGTCAGCTTCGCACCGGATGGCATCGTCCATTCAAAGATGGTTTCCACACCTTGCCCTGTTTCAAGCAGCAGACCCGCAACATAATCGTTACCTGGATCGCCATAATTCCTTTTACCGGAAAAACTGAACGACAGGGACTTACCTGTTACCGCGCGTCTTGTCCAGCCCCCTTGGTCCATCGAACTCCATTCTTCGGTGTTACCATCGATGGCTGGCGCGAAATTCTCCAGATCCTTGATCATCACCAACTCTGAATCTGTGGAAGCTCGACCCTTGATACCTACTTTGAAAATATTGTTATGAACCGGAAAAACGCCAGTTGTCGGCATTAAAATCCCCTACCTCTCGTAATAAATCGTTGTCTCAATCACGTATTCATATATCCCTGCATCATCGGTACCCACATCAATAGGCCATGGTGTCCGCATCTCAAAGGCAATAACACGATGCCCCGCAATTTCCCCATCAGAACGACCAAATAGCGCAGCATAGACCTCATGGGCCTTACGCTCCGCTGTATCTGCATTCTTTGACCAGTGCACCAGGATGGATATGGACTTGCTGGCATAGCTGGTGTTCTCCAGCCCTCCGATGGCAATGTAAGGTTGTCCGGTGTTCAGGTTGTAAATCCCAACGGACTGTTCCTTTTTGCCGTCGATCTTGCCAATGTACCAATTTGGGGAAACGATCTGCGTTTTCAGCCAATCCCTAATCTCGGACAGCATCATTTGATGAATCCACCCCCGAACTTCTTGATCAGCTTTTCAAACGTCTTACGTATCCAACCCTTCTGCTCTTGTTGCCAAGCTTCCAGCCACAACCCTTGGGCGTTGGCGTTCTTATCCCTGCGGAAGTTATATTCTGGATGCCAGTATAGACGGCGTGCATACGGGGTGTCATAGACAATCTTCACCTGGCCCTTCTTCAGCCCTGTTTTGTCTACCCAAGCGCTTCGCTCAAGCTCACCTGTTTGCTTCGGCACAACCTGAGCATTGGCAATCTCAGTCAAGATGCTCTGTTCCTTCCCGTTCGCTACGACTTCAAGCGCCTTGATCGGGGCATTTGCAAGCTCCCGCATAGCCTTGGGATCCATCGTCACTTTCACTTTAACCATCAGCTCAGCTCCAATTCCGTAGAAAAGACGCTGCCGTCTGGATGTTGCGGCCTTGAAGCGCTGAATATGATCCGATCAGTACCGCCAACCCGGACAAAGCCCTCAATCAATTCTCCTGGCAGGATATCGCCCCGGATGATCACCTTACCGGATAGCGTGACCAATCGGCGCTCCTTATCCAGCTTCTGACGCATCTTCTCGTCATAACAAGCAAGCCCGTCAAAGATTAATTCCTCGACAGGCTCCCCATCCTCTGACAGCTTGGTATGAAACACTTGAACCGGTGTCTTCAATATCCAATGTGGAAACGGAAACTTACCCCGCATCAACGTAGCCCCCTATTCATCAGCCCTGTGGCTCTCAGCAGGCTTGTAACACCTTCGGTAGTCTTAACCCCTCCGGGGCCATCAACGGCCTTAAATGACACGCTGACGCTGCCTGCGGAGTATCCAGAGAGAGGGAAGTCCAAGTAATCCCCATATTGGAACTGGAAATCGGCTTGTTGGCACACTGCCTTAACCACGTTTCCCCGCTGAAAGGCTGTCAGACCTTCCAGTTTGCGTTGTACGATGCGATTATAGGTCAGGCTGTCTATTTGGTCGGATGCCCGACTAAGAGCCTTGTTCAAGTCCTCAGCCGGGATCATGCCGTCCCCATACAGTTCATATTCTTCTACCGTTGCATATGACATGCCATCACCTACTTGTCATCAGGTGTAGTCGTGGCTGCAATCTGTTTTTTAAGTGATTTGATTTCCTTGTTCGCGTCATCCAACTGGGTTTGCAGACCCTTCAGCGCTTCTGGTGTACCAGAACCGGATTCCGCAATCTGCTTTCTCAAATCCTCATTCTCTCTTACCAGGGCTTCGTATTCCTTCCAAGACACCTTTTTGCTTGAAGCGTTCTCTACCACCTCAAGCGTATTCCCCGACTGTTCAGCGATATCGTAGCCGAGTTTAAGATAGGTATCCCGGTCAGCATCGTCAATCTTAAACTGTGTATTTCCCTTTACTGCAAACAACATGTGATTTGCCCCTCTCTATTGGTTGTTATATTTAGGCTTGAACGTTCATTTGGATTGCTGCCGCTTTACGCTCGATCAAGAACAGATCCGTGTAACGGCGGTTTTGGTACAGATAACCGTCACCCTGTGTATGGGTGCTTGGCTCATGCAGATAAATTGCACTGTGTTTGATCGGCGCCAGAACACAATCAGGATGAACCAAGATCAAGTTAATCTGTTTCGCACCCACACCAGGAAGAGCGCCATTCGTAAAGTCGTAAACCGTCTTCATGCGGCTGGAAGGTACGGATTTCAACACAACCTCATCCAAGCTGCGTACTGCCCGGTCAATAACTCCGCTGTTCTGACCAACGGTTACGATCTGGCGAAGCTTCTCAGCGGATTTCAGCAGCTTCATATAGGTTGGCGTTACGTACATGATCCGGCCTTCCTGCGGTACCTCTGCCTCGTCCATGTTCATCATCATTTCGTCGAACACTTCCAAGGCATTAGCAGCATCCAAAACGGTTGTATCAGGTGTGTAGCCCATCGCCACATAGTCTGCATACATTTTGGAGAAACGATATTTATCAAGCTCAGGAATGGCCTGTTCCTTCTCAAATGTAGCTGTCAGATTAGCGGCAGAAAGGACCTGGTTCGTTTCATCTACGTCCATCGCGTCAATGAAGAACTCGACATCACGGTCAAATCCCAGGGTCATCGTCTCAAAATCATTGCTGACTGCCTGACGATTCCAGCCCCCGGAACGGTTATGGTTCTTGTACCCCGCTACATCCAAACGCGGTACCTTGATCGTTTTGTTGTTCACCCAGATTGCATTTTGCGTGGTCAGGGCATCGGAAGCCAACTCTTTCGTATACTTCTGCTGCAATGTTGTCAAAAAACTTTCTACATAGTTGAACGCCATGTGTTCATCTCTCCCTTAAATTAGTAAATTGGTTTATTACTTCGTTTCAGCAACGCCGAAAATACTTGCCAGTTGATCGTTCGTGGCTTGCCCGGTCCCTTGCCCTGGATTACCAACACGGAAACCACCAGCACCACCACCATTGCCGCCACCTGATTCATCAGGCTTGAACAAATAGGCATCCGATGTTTGAAGCCCCTTCAATTGCTCGTCCAGCCCTACAACCTTGCCGTCATCCCCAATGACCAACTTGGCCTTGTCGATCATGCCCGTAACCACCTTCTCGTTATGGACCTTACCGTTAAGCGCAGCAGAAATTGCATTGTTCATCTGAATATCCTTCAAATCAGATTCATACTGCTGCTTGGCTGTGGTGTTTTCCCCCTGAAGGCGGGCAATCTCAGCCTTGAGCGATTCCGAAGCTCCTGCATCCTTACTGAGCGTTTCAAGCTGTGCGTCCCGATCCGTGACGTCCTTCTCCAGCTTCTTCTTCACATCCGATAAGTCGTTGTACTGCGATTTGGGAACAAAGTGTTTTGGAAGCTCCTTGCCTGCATCCGTTACGATCCCGTCAATCTTTGAATCATCCAATCCCGCATTCTTCAACAACGTTTTCAGCCAATCCATATATCATCAACCTCCATAGATTTGTATAGCTGCTCTCCAGCTAAGGGAGTTAACCGATATGCTCCGGTTATTGAGCGGTGAGCCCCAGCAGTCTCATCTGGAGCCCATACAAAAAGCACCCTCTACATGAGAAGGTGCTAATTAGGCGGTATTCTGAGTTTTTCACGCTTGGAATCCCTGCGTAAGTAGTCATGTTCTCGCAGGTGCATCCGCAATTGAGCTTGCCACTGTCTAATCTTGGCCTTGTAATTCGCCTGGTTTCCTTCATCCACGCTGCCCGCTTCCAGGCGCTTGTACTTGCGTATCTGACGTTCCATGTAGCGCTGTTTCTGTTCAGCCTGATAGTTGGAAAGTGCCTTCTCATCGTCAACTGGTTTAGGCAATGAGCTGGTTCCCACAATGAACGTGGTCATGTTATGGCGACAGTTCGGATGGAACAAGCCCCCAGCTATGGCGGTACTCAGTAGCGGATACTTCCCATCTGCAGCCGATCCCCCGGAATACACATCGTCAATGAACACCTTGCCCTGATAAGGCAGACACAGCTTCGAACAGTTGCCGTGTGAAGATATGACCACGGTTCGTATGCCCAGTTGATTCCGTTTGGCACCCTCTCCGGCAAATACAGCACGCTGTGAAGATGTACGCAACGCCATTTCCGCATAAGAAGCAATGTTCACCCGCCTTCCATTAGCATAGGTGATATTGTCAAACCCCTTCTCCAGAAACTCCTTGGTCGCCATATCTATAGCCTGATTCAGCGAAGCGGCACCACTGTTCAAATATACCTGGGACTTGTAGATGGTCTGTCTGTACACATCATCTGCTTGTCTCAGCATGGCATGACGGGCAATTTGAAGATTGTTTTGTGCAGCATCAGCCAGAGCGTTAACCCGCTTCTCATTGATCCTGAAGAAGCTACGATCTGAACCATCCTCGGGCTCTATATCCGGTTTCTTACCCGTGATTTTGTTCCACAGGCCCTTGACTGTGTTCGCCACACGATCAGCCCCGCGCCGCCAGGAGCCTTTAACCTCTTCCTCGGCTGCCTTCTTTACTTCCGGCTCATACTTCTTGGATATCTGGCGTGTCTCCTTGCGGTACTGCTGGATGTCTTGCAGCTTGCGTTGCTGCCACTGCTCCCATTCCTTGCCTTCCTCTTCTTCGTCAAGCTCATGACGTTTCAGGTTGCGCTTCATGGACTTGATCAGATCCATTTCCATGTCAGAAAAGATTTGACGGATGTCGTATTTCTTCATTCGTCATCAACTTCTGGCTCTTCATCGTCCTCGTCATCAGGATCAGGCGGGGCATCACGATTTAGAGCCGGTTCATTTAAAATGTATCCTTGTTCTGCCTTCAAGCGTGCTACCTCAGCAGCCTTTTCTTCATCCGTCCAGGTATCACCGTACATTTCTTCAATCGCACGTTCTACGCTCATCACACCGAACGTCCGGGCCTTGCCCACCGTCTCTACCACGGCGTCAAAGGATGGACTAGCGTATTCACCGAACTTAACCGATACTTCATATTCGCCTGCTGCCCGACTCTGCATCGTGTCATGCACCTTCAATACCGTTTCCACCAGACGGGGCAACACCTCATTCAGCGCATCAATGATCTTGCCACGGGTGTATAGTGTGGCTTTCTCCTTCTCCCGCTGCGCTTCTGCGTTGTCGGTCTTCTTCAAGTCAATGCCCAGCGTGGATGGCGACATAACGCCCTGCAAGCACATATCCAGAGCGCTGGCATAGGACCCCACGAATGCTTCATACAGGATTTGCGGTTGCAACATGGTGATTTGGTCTTTACCGTCCTCAGCCATGGAGCTGCCAACCTTGATGAACTGATTATCAAATGGGTTGGCACGCATTGGCGCCCCAGTCTCAGGATTCTTAGGAACCAAGTCATCTGGAATGTACTTCTGCACCCGTCCAGCCCGAATCGCATCCCACCATTGACTGACCACCTCATCCAATGCGTCAAAGTTGTCTGACTTGCTATCAAACAAGGATTTCCCTCGTCCCTCCCACTTGGAGCTGCGGAAGAACATCAGCGGCACGGCCATAATAAACTTGCCATCGTATTCAATGTTCGCCAGTGCTGCCGTCTCAGGCAATACAGTAAGCGGCACGCCTTTCCCGTAAGAATCATAAAGCTGATACCGGATGTAACCAAGCCCATAGGTTTCTTCCAAGCGGTAATCCTTGCCCTTTAGCGTGTAATCCGTAAAGAAGACAACCTCCTGCAGCCTGCCGCGATTCCGTATGTACTCCACCTGATCCCCACTGTAGAACTCAATGATCGGGTATTTGGTAACATCAGTATCCACGGTGATTTTATATGCTCCATCCCCGGCCACCAAAGCGTCTATGATGTTTTGACCAAGCAACTCAGCAAAATCATTGTCCTCACTGATATCATCCCATGCGGTTTCCTTATCCACCTCAACGGCTTCCAGATCAGCAACGACGATATCCGATAGACGCTCTGCAATCATGGCGGGCATACCAGAATGAATTTTCCTAATCGTCATGTTCTGACTGGGTACCGCTGCCCAGAACCTTGCCTTGCCCACTGCATCTGTCCCTGTCTGCTTGTAAAACTGATCCAGCTCAGAAGCATCACCACGGAACCATAAGCGGTTACGCAATACATTCGTCCGATATGATAGCGGCTCAGTGATGTTTACAATTCGATTCTCCGGCGCTGGGTTAATACGCAGCATTTTCATGACCATATTCTTGATCCACCCCATTTCTATACCTCCAGTCTCTTCTTGAACGGCTGTACGGCGTATTCGCTACTATCCAAGCAGTCCACTGGGTAACTTCCGTCATCCGTCCGCACCCATTCACCCTTCTGGCGTTCTGTCTCGTCCCAAGTGGCGTTCTCTATGGCTTCAATCCAATGTTTAAGATGGGCCATGATTTTGTACCGCCCTTGGTTAATTAGGACGTTCGTCAATCTGATCCGGTCAACAATGCCCTCTTTCTTATAAGCAGGCACCACAGGAATGTGTATCCCCCTGCGTTTAAGCTCATTTGTCAGCGCCTGCCGGAACAGCTTGTCAGCAGATTCAGCAAAGATATGAGCACACGACAAAAAGGCCGGATAAGTTTCCGACCACTGGACTATCTTCTCAACGATTTCCTTTGCGTAACGGTCATGTGTATAGCCGTTCTCCTTGCCCTGCTTGTGGTAGAAACCATCCAGCAGCATAACCGATCCATATCGCGGCGTAAATCCAGTGAGCGTGGCAACCGTGGCGTCAGTGCCCCCGACGTCTATGCCAATCGAAAACTCAATGAACCGTTCAGCCCTTATCTGCTCCCGAGTGACGATGACATCCTTGACGGTGTAACCCGTGTATATCCGTCCTGTAGCTGCCGTCCGCTCACCCTTGATTTCTGACTTGTACCACAGACTGGACTTGTCATACGTCAATAGCAACGTCTTGAGCCGATCGTCAGGTATGCTCAGATTATCGAAAACGGTGAAGTGCTGATAATTGTACCCTGCGTTCTGCCCTTGCTTTAACAACTCATCCTGAAAGTCCAGAATGTCCGCATAGAACCAATGGGCTGGCGGCTTGGGGTTGAGGTCGAAGAACAATTGCCGCTTCGTGGATGCCAACGTCCGGTCAAATACTTCCTTCACGAACGATGGATGGCACTCGTTGACCTCTGTTACATAAGCGGTGCCGTAAGAGTTACCTTTGATCAGTGCGGCGTTGTTTGCCTTACCGCCGCCTGCAATAATAACGATCTTCTCACCTGTCTTAGTCTGAATGAAGAGCGCTGCACGGTCCTTGTATTCGCCTTCACGGCAACGGCCCTTGAACAGCCATTGCAGCCCGAATCCATTGGAGTCTATGGCGTTCATCTTCGTGGCTGCCATACTCACACCAGCAACCAAATGGAGCTTGTCCGGGTGAACCTCCAAGCACATGGCATAGGCAATCAGGTTAATGATATTCTTGCCTGCACGCTTGCCGCCCTCAGCCACGTTCAACCAGGAGTCCTGGCAACGCCGGATATATTCCGACTGCTTCGTATTAAATGGAGCATATGGAATCAAGGCTGTGTCAGTCATGGTTAATAAGGATAGTTGCCGGGCCTTCTATGGAAACAGGAAGATCGAACAATCCTGTTAAACTTGCCTTTGCTTCAGGCGTAAGGGCAATTTTCCTTACCCCCTCACGCTTCTCCAATTCTGCTGATAAAGCCTTTGTTGAAACTTTGCTCAAATCCATATCACTCACCCCCTATTCATCATCTATTACTCTTTCCGGCACAGGGTTGTTAATCAAATCAGCTAATGCGGTAATTTGCTGGTTTAGATCAAGCTTACTGTTATCTGGAACCTTGCCACGCATCACGGCAATGCTGGCCTTAATCTGCTCCAGACGCTGCTTCTGGACTTCGTTCACCTCATCGGGAGAAGCCAACCGCAAAACATCCTCATACTTCTTAATGGAGCCGACCAGCGCCGTCCAAGCAGCAGCCATGGCTTTCATGCTATTCGCGGATCGTTCCCACGCAAACTGGAATTCATATTCCTGTTCGGTTATGATTTGCTCAAGGTTGGGTTCCTTCTTGGTTCCCGTGTTATGGACTTCGAATTTCTGCTTTTTGATCTCTTTAATCATTTCATCCTTGCCCGTTACGTGCTGGATCTTCAAGGCATGTATGATATTCGTGAGCTGGATGCGTATGCCTTCCCACATAATGTCCGCCGTGGAAAGGTCCGCTGTTGTGTCGTAAATCTCTCGCGTTTCTTCATCATCTGGCAGGAACTTGCGGAATAGACCATGCTTGACGGCTTTGTCATTGCCGTATGGTCCGCCGTGCCCACCTCTATTGCCTATCGCATTCTGATTGCCCTTGGGCGCTCCTGGACGTGGCTCAGGCAGTTCGTCCCATTTCTCCATGCTCTTCCACTTCCGAACCATTCCGGCGCTGATTCCAAGCTTCTCGGCAATCTCGGCTGGCTTCATTTCCCTACCACTGGCGAACCACATCGCTAATGCTTTCTTGCGGTCCGGGCTTCTCTCTCTCGCCATTACATAATACACCTCACCCCTGACATTCGTTTATGCAATATTTATGCACAGACATGTGTTCAAAACCCTGAGTTTTGTACATATGTACTTTCCCCATCTGGTGGGGAAAACCCTGATTTGACGGGCTTTTTGACACCTAACTGAATTATTCGATATACATATTTTATGCATAAACCCGAAAACCCGCGTCATTACTGACTTTTTCGATTTTGCCCATTTTGATTATTTCCCGGCTTATTGCCCTCAAATGGGGCGTTTATTCATCGTTTATACAGCCGTAATTGAGTCGGTTTTCTTAGAATCAGTCTAAATAGACAAACTTCTAATTGTTTTTCTTCAAATCCAACCCAAATAAAAACCATTTTTGATCCATTTAGAACCAAATTAAGTAAGTAGAGTGAAACATAACTCTATTTCTGTTGCACTGGAGAAAGTTCAAGAATCTGATTAGATCAAGCTTTGTCCCATTCCCACGTTTGAGTGCAACATTAGCCGGATTGTGTAAAACTCAAACGGCGTATAGCATCGTCCATGGCGTCCTGTGTGATACCCAAATACATCAGTGTGGTTGCCATATCCTCATGCCCGAACATCTCCATTAGTAACGCCAGATTGCGTGGATCGTCGTTATAAAGGTGATAGCCCCACGTCTTCCTAAGTGAATGGACCCCAATGTCTGTAAGCCCAAAACGCTTGGCTATACCGCTGATCATTTTATAGGCCGTTATCCTATGGATCGGCTCTCCCACGGCTCCTGTGAGCGTCTTCTTTTGCCTGCTGGGGAACAAATAATCGTCATCGTCCATATCTGCAATGTAAATCATTAGATCATCGTAAATATCTGGGTGAATGATGAACTTTTTCCGCTTACGCTTCTTACGTTTCCGGTTCTTCGTTTTCTGAGCCACATAATTGATGTGCTCCTGATCACGAACCGAAACCACCTTGAGCTGCAATAAGTCAGAAACCCGCAATCCACTATGAACGCCCATACTAAAGAAAATGTAATTACGGAAACTGGTTACCTTCAGGTAATTTTTGATTTGTTCAACAACAGCCTTGTCTCGGATCGGTTGAACCTCGTTCATATCACCACCTCGCTTTTAGACATAAAAAAAGCACCCAGTCGGATGCTTATGGCTCAATATTCAAAGTAAGCCTGTAATGCTTTTTCGGTTTTCCTACCTGGTACACCTTTCGCCTTCGCAAACAACTTTACAAGGTGTTTGTAATCAGAGTGTCCCAAAGCTTGTGCCATTGTACTGATTGTGCTTAGCGTGCCAGGTGTTGCCCCATGAGTATACGGGTCACAATCGTCACAAAACCATAAAGGCATGTTGTATCTTCCCTTGTAAAGGGAAAACCTTGTGACTGGATTTACTCCCTTGCAACGCCCGTTACATCTCTCATTTGAGAACGGCTTCGTATCGAAAATGGCCAAGAGCCTGCCCACAAACTTGTATTCCGACCTATCTGTCATGTTCTTAGATGACATCCACTTAATGTAGTCTGGTTTCTCAATTAAAACCCACGCTACAGGTTTCCCTTCGTGTCTTCCAAAGGACATATTCATGCTATCCCCTCCTTTCTTTAGCATCATTCGACATATAGGAAGGAATTCCCTCTTTTGGTGTCGAAAGAACTAGGACGAAAGGAGGTCTGGCACTTGTTTGAACGAATGTATGATGAAATTGGAAAACCACTTTTAATACGCTGTATTTCCCTTGCTGCTGTACTTGTCTTTTTGTACATGATAGCTCAAGCAGTCTCAAATTAAGTCGCTAAAGCGGCTTTTTTTGTTCAACACCGACTCCGTGCTACCTGAAGAACCGGCTTACGATTAATTACTTGATGCTTGAGCGGAAGACTGAGCGGGATTTTAGGCAACTTTAGAGGTTTGATCCTCTTAACATCGTATTCGTTCAGCTCCGGCGACTCCTGAACCTCTTCCCAAAGGTTTATCATTTCACGTATCGCCGCTCCAAGTAGCTTCATAGCATCCCTTAAGGCATCTGTTGCGGCAGTAAGTGTAATTTTTAATGATTGCTTCAATTCATTACTCACCGCATAGAACGTTTCATTCTCCTTCAACCTCAGCACCGTCCTTTATGGTCACTTTCCAGCCGCATTTGCAACTTCGATGGAACAGGTTTTCATCAATTTTGATGGTTCCTTCTCCATTCCCTACATAGGTGTTTCCACAATCAGGACAAGCCGTGTACTTATGCGCCAATTTAAGCGCTGTTGGTGCGTCCATCTGCGTTGCCCTCCTTTCTATACTCGTGGCGGCCAGTTCCAATGACCCGGCTTCGGAACCTCGGAGAAAGGAACGTTTCTGTTAAAGTGGAAGCCTGTCGGGTTAAGCACTGTCATATGAACAATGCCTTCTTCTTCATTCACGACTTCGGTAATGATTGCGGCACTTGGTTCGCTTTTATACTCGCCGCCAGGTGTTCCGTAGCGTTGATAATGTACTGTACGTCCGATAGATGGTTTCAAAATGTCCAACTCCTATTTTGGGGGATAAAAAAAGGACCAGCATCATGTGCCAGTCCTTTTAATATGGTAAGGAAATGTTTCCTGCTCTGTTGAACTACTCGCTTGCTGTCTTCCAATTTCCACAATACAAATATATCATGCCTAAACCAAAACGGCGTGCCAATTTGCGGCCAAAATCCTGCCAATAATGTTTCACTTAGCGGCCACTTTTTTTTCTTCAAATCCTGTTGTTTCTAATGGATCAATTAGCACTTCAAGGCGAAGGGATAGCGATAACTTATAAATAGCCCTGGCTTTCATTCGACGGAAGGAACGTTCCCCCATGTTCATTTCCCCGCATACGTTATAATCAAATACGTCCTCATCTTCTAAAAAGCGCCGTTCAATCAGTTCCCTTTCTTTCCGGCTCAACTTCTGGAGAGCGCGATCCAACATAATTGAATGTTCCTCCAGCTCAGCTTCCTTGTCTACATTCCAAATGGCTGTGTCTTGGGTAGCCATACTAATTTGATTGGTGCCACCGTGTTCTCTTGGAGAATAATTCGGGGTGGTCCCGATTTCTCTGCGTGTCATGCCGATCTGCCGATAGATGCGGACAGTTTCTAAACGATCCTCCACATTGCGGCGGGTTTGTTCACTATCCAGTGCCGGCAGACCCAAAGTTAATTGTACGGTTTTCTTTGTCATATAATCCCCTCACCTGTGGTATAATTTGGTGAGTGTTATGGAATCATTAAATCCCCCGCCTGGCCGCCAAGCTTGCGGGGGATTTTTATATTCAGACTATGATGCCCTGATCTCTCAAACTGAGGAACATTTTATGAAATGCTCTCTTCCGAATTTTTGTGTATGTGTCTTTGGAGATTGGCGGGTCCAAATAGAACATGTATACTCTGAGGTCTGTCCGATAAAAGTCAACCATGTACCGCTCTCTAATTAGGTTCTTTTCCGGCTCACTGAGAGAATCTACTGCTGACTCTATAGCTTCAACATACGCTTTATAATCTGGGTTATCGGTCAAACATTTACACATATCATATTGTTCAAAGATTCCTCTCATTGCTTCAGACACTTCTTTATGATCATGGACTGGTACGACCGACTTTACTTGCATTCCCTCTCTCACCTCCTATGTTTTAATCGTGAACGGCAACCTCATTCCAGCAGGAAGCACCCAAAGGTGATACATATTCGCTTCATCTACAAGGTCGGATGATGCAGGGAATACCTCAATTGCTGTACGATCCGTTCCTAGCAACTCATCCTTAATCCTCTGCTTCTCTGCCCAAGGTATGTCTGTACCTTCTGCATTTCTGATACAGGCGTGAATGACTTGACCCCATTCGGTTTCTACTGGACGTGTCATAACGGCATACTGACCATCTTCGCTGCTGTAGACCCTATCTAATTCCGCAAACCATCCATTCCCGATTCGCTTACTCTTTGGTGACGGCCTGCCGATCCACTTCCCCATCAGAAAACACCTCACATTCACTCTCTAAATCTTCAAGGAAGAACATGACCTCTTCCTCGTTATCTTCGCTACTGAATGTCACATAATACAATTCACGATGGTAACCATATCTCGAATCTCTTCCACAAGAATTAATAACGCCACTTTGTCCTGCTGTAATAACAACCTCAACTGCTTTACCAGTTTCGTCGTCAGTGCCATAGACAGTCAATTCTCGACTTACGGTAACCTTCGTGCCTAAGCTAAACTTATATTTATCGCTCAATGTTATACCTCCTTCGGCGGGTATAAACCCATGATTCATTAAGCTTCTACCTTTTTCAGATACTCCGTAGCAAAACCGCCGCTGAACCCTTCCAAATTCACAACTTCCGATCCGCACAGATCCCACGGTTCCGACACGACCGTCCATACCTTGTCCTTGTACTTTTCCTTCCAGGCTTCATAGCATGTGTGCATCACAACATGGTCACCCTTCTTCAACGGCTCCTGTGGGTTCAGTTCATTCACGGCCCATTTTGCAAAATCGTCTGAATAGCAAGATTTCTCCTTGCCTTCCTTCCCATTCCGATCAATCGGGGTATAAAACACATCACCGATTGGTCCAGATCCATCCACGCCACAGATACGGAATTTGTTCACCCGTCTCATAAGTCCACTTTTACCGATAAATGTTTTATTCAATTTAATAGCTGACGATCTAATCATGTTCAGTCACTCCCCTATTATTTACTGGTCAACCTGTCGTTGTGTTGTTTAGCGAATTTCTTAGTTTAGCTCTATCAAAATAACATTGAAGGTCAGAGCGATTCTTAACTGTGTATTGTCGTGAATACTGCGTCTTGATTATGGATCTCACTTCGCGTTTAGCCTGACTGAAATAATGCAACAATCCCAGTTTTACAACCACTTCATATAAAGCACGCCATTGCTCATTTTCTTCCTTTGCCTGGCGGCGGTTCCGTCTGTTTGTTTGAAACTGCCACATTAGTTCTGTTGGGTCTATTTCCTCCGGCCCCAGCAATTCAAAAGCATGGGTTAAATCCATAGCTTCACCATCACAATATCCAATGCGGGTCGCTGTGTTGTCGAATTCTGCTTTGATATGCTTCACAAGCTCATGAAGCTGATTAGCTGCATCCTTAGGCGTCATTGCCGTTTTGTCGTCCATGTTCCCTGTCCTCGCTTTCTTTGAGCTGCTTACACAGTCCATCGTATTTTTCCATGGCAGGCATTCGGCGCGGGTCATCAGGAGCAAGGGATTCAATAAATTCAGCCCCCCTTACAATCCGTTGTCGTAACCGATCCTGGTAATAGGTGACCAGTTCGCGGAAGATACCTTCGAAATGGTCCAATATTTCATCCTGGGTTTGTGCTATACAACCCTGACTTTTCAGGCGGGTGAATGTGTGTTCGTCAATATCACCGTTTTTTAACGCATTTTCCAAATGGCTGATTAAAATGATCTGATACCGCATGATGGTTCTTACGTTGTTTTCAATCTCCAGATGATTTGCAGTCACATTCACACCGCCTTTCTGATCAGTAATTCATCCGTGCTATATCTACGAACTTGCTGAAATTCTTCATGTACACCATTTCCACAAGTCCTGTTCCTGTGTTCCGGCCTTTGGCTACGATGATTTCAACAATATTTCGTTTTTCCGTTTCGGCGTTGTAGTAGTCATCCCTATACAGAAAGTCAATTTCGTCTGCATCCTGTTCAATTGAACCAGATTCCCGAAGGTCGGACATCATCGGACGCTTGTCCTGACGCTGTTCTACGCCCCTACTGAGCTGGGACAGCACTTCTACCGGACAATCGTTGTCCCGTGCAATCTGCTTCAAGGAACGACTGATATAAGCTATTTCCTGTTCTCGACTCGAAAACTTTTTACCTGCGCTGATTAACTGCAGATAATCAATTTGAATAAAAATATCACCGTATTCTTTCTTGAGTTGCTTCACCTTCGCCGCGATTTGCTGAATGGTAATACCGGGGGTATCATCAATCACAATGGGTAAGGCGTCCAGAAGCATACGGGCGTTTGTGTAATCCCCCCATTTTTCCGGGTCTAGCAATCCAGTTCGCAACATTGTTCCGTCCAGGTTCCCTATGTTTGCAAGTAATCGTTCCCCCAATTTCTTGCCAGGCATTTCAAGGCTAAATATCCCGGTGGTCACGCCATGCTTAGCGGCCGCTCTTGAGTTGTTAAGCATGAAAGCTGTCTTACCGACACTGGGCCTAGCTGCCACAATGATTAAATCCTGCTTCTGTCGGCCCCCTGTGAGTCTGTTCAGATCTGAACCACAAGTGGGCACGCCTGTAATCCCTTTGGATTTGCTTCGTAAGTCCAAGTCATCATCATGGCCGTCCATGACTTCACTGATTTTCACCATGCCGCCTTTAGATGGGGAACGTTCGGACAACTCTTCTGCCCCTGCCTTGATCCCTGCAATCACTTCAAGCGGGTCCGAAGATTCCTCAAGAGATTGGCGTTTTTCCTCCAACAATCGCAATGCCTGACGTTTCAGTCCAAGACTCTGAACAATTGAGATGTATTCCTTTGCATTGGCTATGGTCGGTACTGCATCAACCAGATTGCCAAGATAGTCAATACCGCCGATGTCCTCCGCAACACCTCGCGTATCCAGATCTGCATACAGCGTAATCAGGTCAACGGCTTTCTCCGATTCGTGCAACACGATTACCGATTCAAATATAAGTCGGTGCTGTGTAGAAAAGTCGGGGGGAGTGAGTAACGCTACAGCAAGTGCTGCGTTATCTCCTGACCGATCCAGAAGTAGGCTTCCTAATACAGCTTGTTCAGCTTGCAAGTTGTAAAGGTTATTCATTTGCTTCACCGTCTTTCAGAAGCGGCACAGCGCTTTTCTCCCACGATTCCATAAGGGCAAAACACTGTTGCGTTTCTATCCGAAGCCGATCTGTGCTCGACGCTGCTGGATTTCCGTATATCTGTGAAATAGCTGGCGGGAAATGGGATGTCTTGATATGATGCGACAAGTTTTGCTCAGCTTGTGCAAAAGGAACATCGTGGAGCATTCGTTCCCAAAGCGTGACCATTTCCTTAGTGACTTCCACCAAAGGGTAAGCTGTAGCCACCACCGCCAGAATGCGTATTACCTCTTGTCTGTTCATTCTGCTTGTCCTCCATTTGCAGTTGTTGTAAAAGTTGTTTGTTCCTGCTGAACCGGCTATTGCTTGATCCGTTTGGCAACGGGACAATTGCTGTCTGCTTTGGAGCTTCTTCGAAATCGGCGTACCGTTCGTTTTTCGGGTTTAAAAAGGTTGAACCGTGAAGGATGAATTCGTCATCTGCCGCTTTGGCTTTACAGTATGCCGCATAGTTCACGGCACAGCGGGTAAGGAGATTGGGATCAACCTTGGCCTTTAACGCTTTATCCCACATGTGCTGTGCAGCCTTCTTTCCAACCTTGCGTGGGTAAGCCGTCCAAAAATCGTCGAATGAGCATATGCTTTTAAAATCTTTTAAGTCTTTAAGATCTTTAGAATCTTTAAAGCTTTTTAAAATAATATGCTCATCGCCAGTTGTCAAACTTCCCGTTTCGGTAACAACTTTCTCTTGTGAAATTACCGTTTCAGTAACTTTTGGATGTTCGGAATTACTGTTTTGGTAACTTCCGTTTATCTCCACATCCAGAACTTCCTGTTTCGGTAATTTTTCCTCATCAGGAGTTACCGTTTCAGTAATTCCAAATTCCTGTTTTGGTAACTTTTTATCGTTTGAAAAGTTACTGTTTCGGTAACTTTCGTCATGTATTTTCAGATCTGGTTTAGTTACCGTTTCAGTAACTTTTTTGACTCCTTTGGTCTTGCCATTTCGGTTCATCACTACTAACTCTTCGAACCGATCTATATCCCATCCCCGATTGGGGGTTACTTTCCATGAACTATGATCCTCGTTGAAACAATACTCTGTGCCTGCCCTGCTGATCACCTGGCACGTTTCCAAGAGTTTTAGTTCCACTCCTATGTGACCAGCTCCAACGCCGCACAGGGCAAAATCCTTCTGTTTAGGGATGATAGCAACTGATTGGTCACAGCCGTAGGATAAGCGCCAGATGAAGAACAAAATGTCCTTCTGGCGCTTAGTGAAGTCCCGACGAATGACCTCGTCCCATATCTCGTTAGCAATAGTAATAAATCCTTTTCTTCTGCGAGAATCGGTCACCCGTCTCACCTACTCTTTCTTTCCATGCTGAATCAATTTATTGGAGTGGCAAAAGTCAAATTCAGAAATTTAAAAAGTGTATCTTTCATAGCCGCTTCACTATCCTGCTTGCCAAGCCAACGGTAAATACACTGTGCTGTTAAATCCATATACTCATCAAGAGGTACTTGCCCTTTTAACTCACTAAAAATGTGTTCCACTACATCGTCTGGATTCTCACCGTTTGCTTTCCAGTTAAAGTTCAAAGATTTGAACTTGCCGTCATAATCGCTATCCGGTACCCTAGGATGATGCTCCAGCAGTTCAAGTAACATTGATGATATCACTGACACAGGGCATCCCTCCCGTCCTCATACCAGCCACATGTAACTTCTGTTACCATTTGCCCACGATGTTCAACCGGACGAGAAAACCATTTGGCATAATGGTCATATTCTTTTGACGATGCCAGGATGAACGGAACATTCGTTTCAGGATCAATACCAGAATGAACCGAAATCTCAACACCTGAAAAATGAGGGATATGCTGAATAACTGTCGCGGTTGTACCAAGCAAAAAATGAAGATATTTTTCCTTCTCATCAACTGTAATAACTTGAACGGTAGTAGCTTCTTCCCAAAGCTGAAGAGTACGTGAAACACCATGTTTTAAGAGGAATTCTTTAGTGACAACTACCAGTTCGCGTAAAGTTTTATGACTTAATTCAATTGACATATAAACTCTCTCCCTTTATTGGGAGCCCTTGCGCTTTATGAAAATATGATGTTATAATGTGCGCGAAGGGACTTCTCCCTTTGGTTTTGGTTGCCCTAACATCTCCGCCAAGAGTATAGGTTAAGGCTATCCATGGATTTTTTATCTGAGATGATTTACAGAAGCTGTGTACGCCGCTGTGATGGCTGACATGGCTTCTTTTTCGCGTACATCGACAAGAGTAAGTATTTGAGCGAGATCTTTGTTGATGCGGTCGCGAGTGTAGTACTCTTCATTTGAAATCGTAAAGATGAGGTCCAAAAGTTGCTTTTTCATTTCCCAATATGCCATCAGTTCTGTGTGCTGCTCACCTGTCACCAATGGAGTCACATCCCTCGAACCAAGCATTGCTCCAATAAACGTTGCGTACATTGGTGCAAATTCTCCCGCTGAAACATCCGCCGTATCTTCATACCCACGAAGACGTTCCACAGGCATTCCTAATCTTGATGCTACTTCCTCAAGCGAGAAACCGAAGTTCTCACGAAAGTCTTTGAAGGTTAATTTATTTCCAGTGTTCATTGTTTAGCAGCTCCTTCTTCTTGTTTCTGAATATTCCGTACAATGATGGCATGTTGCAGCGGGTGCCCGAACCACAGTCGGGCCAGTTCTGGAAGAGTCATGCACTCACCTTCCCAACGTAACCTACCGTCAGTATTTGATTTCCGTCTCCCAACACTTTCACGCTCTTAATGACACGACCTTCGCGGATCAAGTTCGTTAAGAACTGGAAAGCATCCTCGAAGTCATCAGAGGTAATTTCCATATGAATGATCTTGTCATCAAATTCAGAATCATACTCCCGTGCTGAATCCAATGCTTCCTTCGTCATGGCTGCTGTGCTGAACCAAGCTGAGTGGGTTTCTGAGGAAATGCAAATGTCAATTTGGTGATCGGAAAATACATAATCAAAACGATGCCCTTTCAATTCGAATGCAAATTCCGCTTCTCCGAGATTCACTATTAACGATTGATCTTCAGGAGCGCAATCAAGTATACGATCCACCTTCACTGGCTGGTAACTGATTCCCATCAACGGATCTGCTTGTCCTCCTTTCAATTCCAAGCTGCATAATACGTTATGTGCTTGCATTACATTGAACAGGTGAAAAGCAAACGCGGGGTTTGTAGGTAATAATGTTGACATTTAGGCACTCTCCCTTACTGATTTATATTTCGTTCCAGTACATCGTTGCAAACCTTCGTTCCGACACAATGTTAATCATTCTTTTCTTGCCAATCCCTTATTACAGAGCTGAAAGGCTTGATGTTTCGTTTAATCAGGAAACAATCCCTTTTCATACTCGATCAGCCAATTTTTTTTAATTCTCCAGCCACGTCCTTGTTTATAAGCTTTTAGCTGGCCTTGCTTGATACGATTAATCACGGTGTATTTGCTGACGTTCAGATACTTAGCAGCGTCAATCACATCAAGGGTTGGTCCTAAATCAGCTACCATATTTCGCTCACCACCTTTGCTGTAAGAATTAGTTCTTTAGATGTCTTTCAGTAGGTCATCTACAGAACAGTTCAAAGCACCAGCAATTTTAATTAACGTATCTGCTGTAGGGCCTTTCTCTTTCTGTTCGAGACTGTATAAAACTGTTTGAGGCACTCCGCTTTCCTTGCTCAGTCTGTATAGTGACCATTTTTTTAAAGCAAGCAATTTATCCACATTGTTTTTCACAGCTGATCCCATACTCGCACCTCCCTTGAATGCAACCATATAATTTACTACCGTATAAGGTAGCACTGCTTTCGAATTCGATACTACTACCTTATACGGTATGTCGTAAAGTGTCGTATTAACCCATTTAGGTAACAAAATCCACTAATATCTCGATCATGCTTTGTTAAGCTTGACTTATATCCTAATTGCGTAGTAGTATTACCTTAAACGGTTATAACCGAATTTGGATATACATATTTAGGGGGATAAGGTCGTGAGTATCGCTGAAACAGTGTCTAAACTTATGGAGTCTGAGGGTTTGTCAAAGTATAAATTGGCAAAAGAATCTGGTGTGCCTTACACAACTTTGATTAAGATACTTGATGGCACCACAAAGAATCCTCAAATAGAATCCCTGCAAAGCATAGCTAAGTATTTCAATGTAGATGTTGATGATTTAATCGATTCCGGGTCTAGTCATGAAGCTAAGGTAGGAAAACCTGAATTGCCTACTTGGGCAACTAAAAAAGATATTGCTGACTTCAAACAGATGTTGGAAGAAGATCAACCGGTTATGTTTGACGGCGTACCAATAGAAGGCGAGAAACGTCAAAGAGTGATGGACATCCTTTCTGGACTCTTTTGGGAAGCTAAAGAGCTCAATAAACAAACATATGGTACGAAGAAGAAAGCAAAAGACGAAGAAAAAAACAGCCAGGAGTAGGTGACTGTTTTGGATGAGATTATTCATAAACTTGTGAAGAGATTTAAGTCGAACGACCCCTTTGTTATCGCAGAGGGTTTAAATATAAGGGTTAAATACGTCGCTTTCGAGGAAGGCACACGAGGACTTTACTACAGAAAACTGAGAAGGCGATTTATTGTAATTGATTCTAACTTATCAGAAGAATGGAAAAGAGTAGTTTGTGCCCATGAGCTTGCTCATGATCGGTTACATCCTGGTCTCAGTAGATTCTGGATAGATCAACACACATTTTTCAATACAGGTAAATTTGAGCGACAAGCCAATGCCTTTGCTGTGAAACTACTCACCTGTTTGGTCGCTCCTGAAATTGATGAATCCAACGAATCTTATTTGTTACGCTGCGGTATTCCTAAGCAGCTCCATCATATTTGAAGTATACTTTGCAATCCCCAGTCGCAAGGCTGTTTAAATATATCCAAAAAGGGAACATATGTTCCTTGATAACCAAACGAAAGGAGAATTACTTTGAAAAAGAAAAGCAAGATAACCAAACCTTTACCGCCTAATGTGAGAGAACGAGATGGAAAATTCACGTATCGTTATCGTGTGCCGACTACAATAATTGTCGATGGGATTGAAAAGAAAAGTAGTAAACAGAAGGAATCACCTAGATTCGAAACCATCCAAGAAGCTGTTGATTTTGGAATCTTAATTGGAGCAAAGAAGATAAAGAAGAAACTCAACCATACTGAGGTCCTGACAGTCAGTGCGTGGAGCAAATCATGGATTAAAGCTTATATCTTAGAAAGAGAACCAGCTAAGAACACCGTTCGAAGCCGGGAGTACGGTTTGAGTGTTGTTTTAGAGGAGTTTGGGGGTTTTGCTCTCAATGAGGTATCTTCGAGTATGTATCAGGATTTTCTCTATGAATTAAAAGGAAAGGGTATGAGTCGAAGCACTATCACAACCCATCATACTGCTGCATCCCTAATGTTTAAGCATGCGTTAAGAACGGAATTAATTAAAGTAGATCCGACTGCAAATGCCGTCATTCCTAAGGAGAGAAAACCAGCTCGGAAAGTTGGCGAAAAAAGACAAGTCCTCCCCAAATTTCTTGAGAAGGACGAACTTAAAGCTTTTCTTCAAATGGGAAGGTTCATGCTCACCACAAACCAGTGGGCGCTCTTCGTTATATTGTCTTATACAGGTTTGCGAATCAGTGAGGCAGCAGGTCTTCAGTGGGAAGATATTGATATGGAGAACAGGACTATAGACATAAATAAGCAAATTTTCGGATCAAGTATTCTGGATTACTCGTTTATCCCCCCGAAAAATGAACAAAGTGAACGTGTGGTGAGTTTCGGGGATACAGCAGCTAAAGCATTCGAATTATTAAAGGAATGGCAGACCGAAGAACGCGCATCTGCCAAGAAATTTAATCCTAAGGATAACTTTGTTTTCTGGAGTTGTTATTTTCCCGGATATCCAATTCAGGTAACTGTGATCGGTAAATTTATGAGGAGAGTTCTCAAACCAGCTAATCTGCCAACAAATCTCACGCCGCATAGTTTACGTCATACCCATGTGTCTCTTCTTGCGTCTAACCCCCGTGTTGGTCTTCCAGAAATTCAGGCACGGATCGGACACAAAAGTAATTCCAAAGTTACAGAGCTAATTTATCTCCACGTCACAAAGAATCGACAAATCAAAATTGCTGATGACTTTGAATGGGCCATCAATAATTAAAAATTGTGGGTAGAATGTGGGTAACCCCATTTAAACTAAACCTCGAAAACCCTTGCTGTATAAGGCTTTTCAGCCAATAATACAAATCAGCATTAAATATA
>JADGJL010000162.1:0-35995 GCA_027600665.1 Irineochytrium annulatum | reverse complement strand
AAATAAAACGCTCGATAATTTTTTTTTTCCCCGAATCCCTCGCGTGACACCCAGATTGAAGTATTAAGCTTAACGTGTTCCTCGCTGTTACAGTGCCGCATTCAAGAGACGTGAACGTTCAGTCTTCATTAATGGTAAGATATCTCGTTGTTGACCATTTACATAGCAGGATCACAGATGTCGCGGGAATCGGACAGACGAGAAGGGCTGCAATACGAAAGTGGAAAGAGAGTGACAGTATGCAGAAACAGATATCAAGATTTAAAACAAAACGTTTACACGACAATGACCTCTGACGGGCCGAGAGCAACAGAAACAAAACAGGGACCAAGTAGTTGTCCAATCAATAATCAAAATAAGAGAAGAAGTAATCGGAGCTTAGCAAAAACGGAGAAGTGTTTATTAATCACAAAAGAAACCACAAGCTCCCAAAGAGCGCCAAGTTTTATCCCCACACATCATGCCTTTAGGAGAACCTCTTCGCGCTCCTGCTCCTCGCGTCCGCACCCCTGCCCGCCGTCGCCGTCCGTCCCCTACTCTCATCCATCGACCCCTTCCAGCCCTCATCCACGCTCCCCCTCGCCAACCCCTGCCCGCCGCTCCCCGTTCGCGGCTGCATCGGCATTTCCCTCAACGCCGGATGGGATCCCGCGGCCGCGGCGGCCGACAACGCCCGCTCCCTCCCCTTCTGGTCGAACACGGCCTGCGCCTCGGCCTGCTGCCGAGCGAGCTGGATCATGTACGACTCGTATTGCTGACGCTGCGTCGCCTGCCGCTCCGACATGGCCGAGCTGGGCGTCATCGGGCTCTCGGGTCCCGCCGCGACGGCGTAGGACGGCAGGCTGCCGCTCAGGGACCCGGTGAGGCCGTTGGAGGCGTTGGTCGAGCTCGAGCGGCGCGCCATCGGGAGTCCACCGGGGTTGCCGTGGCCGCCTGGGCTGCTGGCGTGGGGGTTGTGGGAGGTGTGCGAAAGGGCGGACGCGACGTTTGATGACGGGAGATGGTGGCTCGCGTTGAAGGACGGGGAGGCATGGTGGTGGTGCGGCGGGCTCTGGCTCACGGGGAATGAGGTGGAGATTGGTGGTGGGGGCGGGACGCCACGTTGGTGCTGCGGGGTAGAGGCGGGAGACGGCATGGGCATGGGCATTGCTGGCATGGTTGGGGAGGAAGGGGTGATCGGAGTGAAGGGGGAGTAGAAGGACGAGACGTCAGTGTAGCCCGACGGCCTGCGGTATATGCCTGACGCGCCGGCTGGAGACTTTGGGCTTGCGTGCGCGGTGGGGTGCTGCAGCTGCTGATGCTGGTGGACGTGCCGCATCTGCTGTCCGAGCGTGGACGAGAGCGCGTCGAGCCACGTGTTCAATGTGGGCTCGTCGGCGCACTGGAGCTTCCAAGTGCGCTCAACGACCGTCCCGTTCGGTCCTGTCCCGCTGCCACGGACGTCCAGGATCCATAACGTCTCCGGCGGCTGTCCGTCAGTCTCGTGGTGGGACTGTGGCGTGGTGGGGCCGCCGGTAGCAGTCGTGATAGGGAGGAAGGTAAGTGGAAGCTCGGCAAGGTCGGAGGAGCGGAAGAGGAAGAGCCTAGCGTTCGTGAGGACAAAAAACCGGCGCCTCCAGACCCAAAGGGGCGTCTCGCGCGAGATGGAGAGTTTTGAGAGGTAGCCATGGAACGAGTCCGGCTGGGTCAACAGAAACGCGACCGTGAACTGGTAGGCGTCCGCTTCGATCATGAGGTCATCGTTGCTGTAACGCCCCGCGGTCGGGCTGTGATGCGGTGGTAAAGGTAGGGGCACGGTCGGCGCAGGGTACGGGGTCCCATCGGGCCTGTCCGAGACGGAAGCGTTGCTGCTCGAGTTATTGCTGGCCCGGTGGTCGCTCCCGCTCTGCACGCTATCCCGCTGAAACGACTCAATCGTGCCGCCGAGTTCGGCCATTAAGTCGTCGAGCACGAGCGCTAGGCCAGTGCCGCCGCGCTGCTCTGCCGTCGTCGAACACCTGGGTGGTATTCTAGCTGATCTATGGGACCTACACAATCAGGGATTAGGAACGCTGTGCGCGAAAATGGCGAGCGGACGCGTCAAGTGCAACAGGGCAGCGGAAGAGCACTTACCCATTCGTCTTTATTGACTGCGAACGCGACAGCGTCGGCGAGGGCAGCTGCCCGCTGGCTGCCGGCGACACGCTCTTTGTTGTCTCCGGCGTCGTCATGCCGTCCGTAGCGCCGTCCGTAGCAATGCCATCGGCCTCTCCATTGCCGGACGATGATGCGGACAACGTGGCCGACTGTGGCGGGCTCACGGGTCCCCTGGCTGTCGCCGCTTCCGGGAACGCGATTATTCCGCTCGTCGATCCCATCGCCATCACCGCCCCCGCGGACCGCTCACCCTGCTGAATCTGCTGCGCGTACTGCAACTGCATCGCGTGCTGGTGCGCGTACTGAAGTTCCAGCGCGTTATGCTCAAGCTCCCACCGCGCGTGCGCCGCCGCTCTAACGCGATCCTCCGCAATCCGCCGTTCCTCTAGCAGCCGCCTCTGGTGCTCTAGCTGCATGTGCTGCTGCTCCAGTAGGTGTTGCTGCCGCTCGAGCTGCTCCTGCAGCCCTCGCTGTATCTCTTGCTGGCGCGCCAGCTCCTTCTCGGCCGCATCCTTTGCCGCGGCCTGGGCCACGGCCACCTTTTCGCGCTCCTTGCGGTTCTTCGGCTTCGTGGGGGTTGACGTGGCGGCAGAGGAGATGGAATTGACGGGCTTTGGATCCTTGAAAGGGTGAGAGGTCTCGGCCGGTGCCATCACAATAGGGAGGCCGGGAAACATGCCAGCCATGTTGGGCTAGACGGGAGCGGGGAGAGGTTCGGTGATTTGGATAAGTGGAAGTTCGCGACTCTCCTCGTCCGGGTCGTCACGTCGATGTCTCGATGCAGGTATCAGCCCTCGTCAGTGGCCGGCACGCGATCTATGTAAGATGTTTGCAGTGACACATTCCTTGCAAGCCCAGGAGGGGTCGTGTGATGGGCCGTCGCGGGCTTTGAAAAAGGCGTTTCTACGAGTGGAAGTCGTTCATCTCCTGTACGCAGTCACTGTCTGTAATGAACTCGACTCGAAAAGAGGCACCGCGGTGGTTAGGAGTGGATTAAGGTTGTCACGAGTGCAATTTGTATCTCATTGTGGCCGTGGTCGGCAGGCCAACTCTTCTCGTTGGGATCACCAACACGAGCGCCGACGTGGCGTCTTCACTGCCCGTCTTCGTCTGTACTCGCTCAAGAGACACCGAGCCTTCACTTCAATCGCGCGACTCAACCAGAAACTACTCGGCGCACGCCAATTTGAAGCGTTCGTGGCGGCGTGCACCGTCGGATGAAGACGCGGCCCTGAACACTGCAGTGGCGAGGAACGATTGGTGGCCGAACGACCGTGAAGTCCATTCTTTTTTATTCGAGACTTCAAAGTTGTTGACTTTAAAGATTTCGTAAGAAGATTGGAACCAGCTCTTTCGCGCAAATGCTGAATGGGCAGCATAGCCGCTGCAGTGAAATGTGCCAACCAGTTGAGATATCGGGGACGTACTGTGGTAACGAAAACATCGATAGAGGTGGCGTCAATGGGGAGGCGCTGACGGGGTTTGACTATTTTGACAGGTCGCGAATTGTCTCTTCCATTCATCCTCCGCCCGCCAACTCCCGCCCATGCCGCCCGTCCTCCTCCCACTTCATCATATTTCGCGCCCGATCACCGGCGCCCCCAAGTTCCCCGTCGAGCCCCCTCGTCGCCTTCCTCGCCCTCGCTCCCACCGACAAAGTCAGCCATCTCCCGCTAGAGTCGCCTTCTCTCCCGCCGAGCGCTCGAAATCAAACGAAACGCGAGACAAAGATCGAAAAACTTGGAACTTGGAACTAAGGGCGACATCCTCGTCGTCAGTCAACCTCGCCCGACGCTCAAACATGCCAACAACGGAGAACACCTGCAATGTATACAAGGACTTGCCTCCTGTGCCCTCGCCTACGCTCCTGCGCAGTGCCTCCGACGATGTTTGTGACGCCACCACAACCTACGAGAGCTGCGATCAAGGTTTCTTATTAAGTTTGTTCATGTGTCGAAGGCTTACACCTGGATTCGCTCACCATCGCAGACCCGTTCGGGCCCACACTTAGGAAGCAGCAGAACCGGAAGCACGGCTCGACCGAACGCTCAACGCCGACGACCACCGCACCGCCGCTAGCAACGCAACGCCACGGTCATGCCCGCGCCAGCTCGAAAGGCTCATCCTCCGCGTCATCGACCCGCACGCGAGTGAACAAGCACAGATCCTTTGCAGGCCTGTCGACCGCGTCGTCTTCCAAGGATCGGCCTCACATCACTGCATCGAAGGACCGCGGTCAACCTATGATGTCCTCTCCGATACAGTCGTCTCGGATCACCACAGCGGACAGAGCCTTCTCACCATCCCCCTCGCGATCGACCCGCCGGCGCCCCTCCCGCTCGCCGTCGTACTCAAACCAGCGCCCTACGCGCATTAAGCCGCCCTCCCTTGTCATCGCACCCCCACCTCCCCCTCCGTCGGATTCCTCTGCCAGTTGCGATCACATTGCGGTTTCGCCGCCGGACCGCACCCAAAGCCCAACCCCAACAACGCCCCTCTCTGCCCAGGAACCCGCGCACCTCATGATCGGCGGCCGACCCCGCTTTCCGACCGGTACCCGTCCCACGACCGAGATCGTCGTCCTCGCCCCCACATCCTCGCCCGGTTTCACACCGTTCTGCGACGACGGCGCGCCAGCACCGTCGCGCCGTGGCGGCTGGCACGCGCTCCGCCGCGCCTTCACCCAACGCGATGACCCAACGCCACCGCCCGTAGCGTATCGCCGTCGCGCGTCCATGTCGAGCCTGTCGCGTCGCGTGCGTCGTCGGCTGAGCTTCCGCGGCGGTCGTCGCATGTCGTTCGATGCAAGCGCATTGCCGAGTATGGGGCGCCGGCCCTTGGAATACGTCGTGGGCGAGGACGTGGTGGAGCCGATAGGGAGGGGTGGGATGGATAGGGGCGATAGCAAGCCCATGAGACGCGCCGGTGCGAGGGCGGCGGGGAGGATGAGGAGCTGTGACGCGCTCGTGGGGAGATTGTTTGGGAGGCAGGAGGGAGAGGGGGATAGTCATCATCCGGTGTTTGCGCCAGTTGCTTCGCCGCCCGTGCTCCACCTCGAGAATTTCCACCCGACACGGGTCATGATCCCGCGCGTTGGGGCAGGTAATGGTGTCGGTCGTTTGTCCGCCGCGATAGGCGATCACGCGCGCGCTCGCTTCTCGTTCGAGTCCGCCAGCGTCGCGCATACCACCATGTCGACCGTGCGCGGGCGGGCGAGCGCTCCGTTCGTCCCGCACTCGCCCTCGCCGCCCACGCCGCCGAGGCCGAGGACCACGCGGTCGCGCAGGAGCTTGCGGGAGCGGGAGCAGCAAGGCCAGCAGGTTGTCGGGAGGTTCACGGTGGTCGCGCCGAGCCCGCACTCAAGCAAGGCGTCGACGACGATGAGGAACAGGATGCCTGCAGTGAGCCCGCTCTTGAGCAAGGCGACGATGACGATGAGGAACAGGATGCCTGCCGTGAGCCCGCTCTCGAGCAAGGCGACGACGGCGATGAGGAACAGGATGCCGCCACCGTCGCCTTCGAGCGGGATGGGGGTTAATGGGGTTGGAGTTGGACCGAGGAGGGGCCGGAGGAGGGGGCCGTCTTATGGCGGGGCGGAGGTTGGAACGGGTTCGCGTGGAGGCGATACGAGGACAAGGCGTCGGGTGCCGGCGGGAAAGGGTGAAGAGGAGTGGTGGGTGAGGCAAGTGAGGCTCGATGCGGCGAGGATGTCGAATGCGTCGAATGCTATGTGGGGGGATTTGCGTTGAAGGCAGGCAATATCGAGAGCTCCGTTGTCGCATCTTTAGAGGTTGCCTCATACGCCAGCCGTCTGTTTTATGGTCTTCTTCCTTATCTTTTGTGGTATCAGTGTATGGCCCATCCAACTTGCTCTAATTTTATCTATCTAACTCTTCTGCATCATGTATTTATGCCTGTTACCGATATATCGCCACATCCTTTTTTTGACTTCTTGGCAATTGCAATTGCAAGGCTCAGTACTGCCATGCAAGTGCAATTGCAACACTCTGTACTTGTCTTTATATTTATCCCACATTTATTTCTTTGTTTGCGACAAAAAAAAATTTCTTGCCTAAACCGAAAACTGGCATTTGCGCTTGTTCATGTCGCTCCGTTCTGTTAATTTAGCGAGATGGTACTTGATTAAAGTAAACGTCTCGTAAGGGTTACATCGTGCACTTAACATATGCAAGAGGTTGAAAAAGAAAAAAGCTGTTAATTTATGAGCGACTAATCGCCACGAACGGAGTGGAGAGATTCCATGATATTTAACACTGCTCTGCCTTTGTTGCCACCCTGCAGCATCTTCATATTCTTTTGCTGGACCCTGGAACCTACTGGAGATCTTAAATGCTGGATCGCTTATGGGCTTCTTAGTTCGTGGGGGTACTGAGCCTCGTCCGCTCCACAAGCGTGGGTCAAGGACTTGCGGGGCGTGCAACGCTGGAATTAACACGGCCTCACAGCAGAAGGCGGTTTACAATCGATCGCAACTTACACGGTCGAAGCTTTTCTTCGGCTGTATACGGCCAGTCAACGTGCGTAGGTGGCATAGAAAAGATCATAAGTTAGTGGAGAGCGCCGAGGTTCCTTGCAGCTTCGCAAGTATGCAGCGTGAGGGGTGGTCTGGTCTGGAGTCGGGGGCGACGGGCTTGGCGAAGGTTGTGTCGCTCTCAACCACTTTGGAAGTTCGCTGCCCAGGGTTTACATAACCTGCCCTTTACTCAAAATCACAACGCTCAATGGCGCGGCGAAAGCGAGAATTTTTGAATGTATTATTGCAATTCTTTCTTCATCTAGAAATTATCTAACAAGAAAGATATTCCTTTTCATCTGGTATGTAGAAGTTTTCTGCCCGTTCAATTTAGTTCGCGTCTGAAGTACTTTATTACCGCAACAACGCCGCACTACGCGATAAGGCTGAAAATACTAATTGAAAAACCCTCCAAAAAAATCAGCATGTGTTGCTGGTGGATGCTTTTCCTTACGTCGTGTTTCGAAACCTTGACTTTTTTTGTTTCATTATTTTTGAGCGGGAAAAAAATCAAAATAGGAAAAAAAATTCAATGATAAAATCAACGGGCCTTTCCACTTGGTTGAAAGCGGCCGGTACAGTTACAGGGTTCAGTGGAGTTAATTTCGCGGCAAGACTCGACGTGAGTTTCATTTTGGGATGCGGCCGATTCCTAGGCCGACCGTGCCATCATTGTGTTTACTGTTTACGCGGGTCCTTCTCTCGAATCCTCACGAGCTCGTTGGGCCAACCTCGTAGCCCGCGTCTACCATCGCCCATGGCCCCACAGCTGACCTCGTTGGTCCTGTCAGGATCCTCATCGGCAGCATCGTCTTCCACAACGGCACCAGCAACATCGAAGGCGTCCACCGTATCGACCACGACCACAGCGGCCACGTCGCCTTCAACTACATCGTCACCGTCAACTACAATCCTTCCATTGGTTACTGCAACTACGACCGATCTTTCCGCCACCTCCACGACCGCCAGCTCTACCTCCAATAGCTATGACTCCCTTATGTCCTCAACCTCGACCCAGACCATCATTTTTCTCTCAGTCGGTGGATTCCTCCTCGTCGTGATCCTGTTGGCCTCGATACGCACGTTCATGATGTGGTCACGCAAGAAGGTCCAGGGTGCAACCCTCACCGACGTCGAGAAGCTCCCCGTCCAGCACGACTCGACGCCGCTGCCCCAACTGGCGACGCTGCGCCAGCCCGACATGCAACCCATGCGCGAGAGCAGGCTCGCAGACATACCACGGCCGGCCGGCGGCAGGACGCGGTTCGTGGAACTTGGGGACGACGCGAGAAGGGGGATGAAGGCGACATACGCGCAAACGTTCGTCAGTCGCACGGCACCAAGACCCTCTAAGCCCGCCGCACAACCCCCGTCAGACCCGCCGAGGCCCATCGCAATGCGCTCGGCGTCCCTGTCCCGCGTCGACGCCAAGATCGTCGAGATGACCAATATCCGCCCTGCGCTGGATGTTCGCCCTCCCACACGCGCCTTCGCGGCGGCCTCCCCGTCAACAAAACGGGCGCCACCTATGCCGACGCTTGTGCCGCCGCCGTCCCAGTACTCGAGGGCGGACCCGATAGAGCACAGCGACGACGATGACGAGCAGGACGGGCTCTCGCGCGTCTCGGTAACGCCGAGCATGTCGGCGAGCGTGGTGGCGGAGAGGAGGTACATGGCCGCGATGGCCGCACAGGCGCAGGCGACGCAGGCGGCGCAAGCTGCAAAGGGGTCAAGGGGCTTAGGGGCCCCGCCGGGGTTCGCGATCGTAGGCCCGAGGGAGTCGGAGGACACGATACTCGCTGGGACATTTGGGGCCACGTCTGGAAGGGGAGTTGGGGCCGGTGCAAGAACGTATGGGTCACCGGCAGACAACAGCAGCTCTGACGCGTCGAGGCGTAACAACCCCTACCAGGAGCTGTCTTCGTCGCAAAGTCGTGGTCAGGGGCAGCAGCAGACGAGGGGCGGTGGCACTCAGGGACGCGCCGGCGGACCGCAAGTTCGCCGTTGATGATGCTTTATATCAGTGTGAATTATACACTGGCAGCCATGTCCACTCGTTGTCTCTTTTCACCTATTTGTGCATGTCATATCCTTGCTTCCCTTTGCAGCCTTCCTTCTTTCCTTTAGATTGCTCGTGCATGTGCACACTTCTTTTATCATTATTAGACGCGCTCCGCCGGTTCGCGAGCATCTGCATCTTTAGAAAAAAAAACTCAATTTTCCGGTTCAAGGCTACCTTGTCGTGCCACTGCTTTTTTCGGCGCTGAAGTTCGAGATTGTCCAGTTCATTCGATTCTGATGATGGGGGTCGACGACAATGACCCACGCCTGGCGCAAATCAGCGCCGCGGTAGATGTCATCCACTCCCCAGCGTCGTCCAATGATCAGCGTCGCGTCGCCTTTGAGGTCGGATGTCGCCTTCATCTCTGCTCGTCTAACGGTGGTACTCACAGTTTTGCGACTCCGTGAAATCGCTGCCGGATGCACCGCTCCTTGGCCACCGGCTCTTCCACAAGGACTCTAACTTCCCTGACACCACGCGTCACTACGCGATATCGTTGCTGGAACAGTGCCTCGTTGGCGTCGTCGCGAATGTAAAGAAAAATAAGACCGACCTTGGCCCCGTTCACACCATGAGGTCCGTCATCGTCGACCTGTTCTCAAACGTGAGGAGTTTGCCATGTGACTCGTCTACTGACGCCGGAATGCGCGCAGGGGACGCGGGATATGCTCCTCGAAAAGCTCTTCATCAAGGAGAAAGTCGTCCACCTCTTCACGGATGCGGTAAAGCGCCTGTGGCCTGACCATTGGCCCGACCTGGACGCCGCTTTGATGCAGCTGTATTATCAGTCAGTAAGTCGTTCATTGTTCATCGCCTTTCTTGATGGCCTTCGCAGCACCGGCATCAGGAGCTCGTCCTCATGGTTCACAAAGCATTAAGCGAGGACGTGTTTACTTATGACGATGACGTGGTGAACCGCCGCAAGAAGGAGCTGACATCCGCTATGTTCGCCGTCATGATGACCTCCCGGACACTACATACGCTCTATGGCGGTGACAGCACGGCGCAGGGGTCTTCCGGTGGTGGTGGAGTGGTGGTTGCTAGTATGGTCCTTCGAGTCATCAGGGCGGAGCCAGAAGGGGACGGGTGGCTTGCGAGGTGGATTAAGGGCTTGCGAACCCATTTCGAGGCCTGGGTGGAGGAGGTCGGGACCCGTGCGGCTGAACTTTCTTTAATGCAGTTTTAGACGAGGAGAGGAAACGCTAGCGTAGCGAAGGAACACCACGTCTTGATCATCAACAGCCTAAAGACAATCGGCGCCACAACTTCCTGGGTTCATGTTCGGTAGGGCGACGGTTTCGGCTCATATTGCTGATTAGACGCTGCAGAGAGATACAGGAATCCGCTGTCCTTCAGTTTTTAACTGACGCCTTATCAATAGACGATTTAGAGAGTCGTTTTGTCAGTCACATATCATTCCCTCCCTGTACTTATCCGATCTGCAGGCCGCTTGTGAGGCGTTATTCAGCGTGTTTGACCGCACTATTCATCCTGATGAAATGCAGTCGAATGTTGTCATCTTGCCGATGTTTGGGGATGAGAACTTGCTCGCAAAACTCTTCTTGGCTTGCGCGCGGCTCTATGGCACCGATAACCTTTTGGACCCGGTTGTGATGAACACGACAATTTTGTCGTCGGAGAGCTACGACTTCCTCAAAATTCTCGTAAAGGTCCTCCAACTTCGCTTGCCTACATCTTACATTTATTGGCAGACAATTTATACCCTGGGCATCGTTCAAGTTTGCAAAAAAAAGTCCACCATGCTTCCTCCGAATTTTGAAATGTGGGCACATTGCGCCGGATATCATCTGAGCTATTCAAAGATACCTGGCGTTCATGTGCGCTTACTACCGGCATCCCTCACTGACAGTATCGTCCTACTGTGCTGAGTTTCTCGCTGAAATACTGCGGCACGAGCACCATAAAACCGTAAGCTTGTAACATCTCGATGCTAATTGATATGTTTAGTCCAACTTAGTAGTGGGTATCAACATACCTCTCGTGACGTATGCGCTGGAGCGTCTCAGCGTCGGAACAAAGGCTTTTAAGATTCCGGGACCTTTGAGCGTTTATGAGGACATCGACTTCGATGATCAGGACGACTTTGCAACCGCGCTTGTGACTTACCGCCAACGGTTGCAAGAGCTAATCAAGCACGCTTTCGTCAATGATGTTTGTGCAAGAACAGTGTAATGTTGATTAACGTGCAAGAAGCCGTACGGAGTACTGCAAGTCTTAACGACAAGTACAGTAAATGCGTTGACTTCCTCGGCTCCGCAAGGTTCCTTGTTCGTTTTTGCAAATGGTTGATAGTGTTACAGACGAAGCGAGGATGGATGTCCTTCCTAACCTGCTCGATGTTTGCATAAAGTCCGCTCCGTCAGATGGACCAAGTGAGAAGTGCAATGCCTTAATGAAAGAGTTTTGCGAAGCGATTCTGCGGATCGAAATAACGGTGCGGGTCGCTTGGTTTTACAAGCAGTATTTGACTTAGGTACAGACCGGCACCGCGATCGGCGCGTACGCAAGCTTGCAAACTTCTTTGCACGGGACGTTAATGGAACACCCGAATTTACTGCTGCAGACGCTGCACAAGGTTTGTTGCTTAGACGGTGCTTATTCTTACAGTGTCTCACTGTTTCATTAGATGTTCACGTTCGCATCCTTTGCTCTGCCACAGGACTCGAACAAAGAGCGCAATGTACGCGGAAAAGTCTTGAATGCCCTTGTAAAAATGGGCATGGCGATGCCCGATATCCTTATCGTAAGGAACGGACTTCATAGGGAGTAGATGATAACGTTTGCCACAGAACTTGTATAACGATTTCGTGGCCACAATCACTATCTTGATTAAAGACGTCAAGATGTCTGGGAACGATAGGATGCGTATGGTCGAGTTCCTGGTCGTTATTATGTAGGCGCCGTGCAGCCTTGCGGCTGTTTAACCCTTGGAAGATATTTCTCGTCCGCTTCGGAGGAGCTGAAGGCCCCATACTTCGACTCGATAATTTCCCCCGTGCTCGAGGAGTGGGCGGAGTGGCCCCAGGCGAGGATGCGCGACCCCAAGCAACTAATGGACTTTCTGGGAGTGAACTTTGTTGCGGCAAACTGTGCGATATTTTTCTGTTTATAAGCACGTTTTGCTGAACAGCCTCTAGACGGCAGTTTTAGAAATACGCCAGTTCAAGCGAAGGGATCCAGCATACCCGCTTATGAGGAGATTCTCTCGCAACGGGCGAAAGTATGCAGTCTCGCATGATCAGGCGGGCTAACATCAATCGGTAGATGTACAACAATGTGGAGCGACTTCAGCACTGGTTAAAGAAAACCGTCGCGAAGAAGGTCTATACCGTTCCTTGTTGGTTATTTACTTACCTGTGCACAGGGAGTGCACCTTTGGGTTCCCTATTCGACGACGATTTTGGAGAAGGCGCTCATGATGACAAGGTGCGGCCGCCCTTTCAACCTGTCTAAATCGATTTGAAGATGCTGCCACGACCTCTACGGCTTCGATGAATGGAAGACGCTTCCGCCGGAGTTCGCATCTATTCTCGATGTCGCGTCGGTGGAAAGGAGGATGCTTACGAGTATGTTTCTTTATTAATTGGGCGACGTACTTGTTTTAATATACAAAATTTATAGCCGGAGACAACAAGGCGAACCACACCAACGAGTTGGAGCACTTTATTCATAAGACCCGGAGCTGGCTAGACAATATGAGGGAAGGGTGGTTTGTACTCCGCTCTTGACGACACCGAAGTCACCGTTGACTTCTTTACCGTCACAGTTACAACATCATCGGGCATTTAACTGCGTTGGAGGGCTGCTTCTACGAAATTCCAAACGTCATCCCGTCGTTGGTGGAGTGCTTGTTCGTTCGGGCCAACGTTATGAACAACCGACATTTGAAATCGCTCCTCACCTGCATTCTCGACCCGCTGCTAAGAAATTGCCCAATGGCGTTAACGTCCGACGTTTATACTGCGCTCCTGCCTTCCTTATTTGAATTTATGAATCAAAGGTTGAGTAGCGAGTGGGCTTTGGCGATCAAGCGGGGTATCAAGATGGGAACGGAGGACATGTGAGTGAATTAATTATTGTATTCTTGAGGTAACCGGCTATTATATTGTATTAACAACAGGGGCGACGGCGATACCGATGGAGATGACGCCAGCGCGACTGACGAGATCATTGCAGAAAAGTTACTGCGGGAGTTGACCCGCGCTTATATCGGGGTCATTGTGGACATTTCCAACGTACCAATACAAGGTATTGGGCGCCGTAGTTCTTGCGTTTACGGTGTGTACTAACAAGTAATTTGTGGCCTTAGACAAGTCTGCCGCGGATTCTCACAGGATTCAGTTTCTTTGGAACACGCCGGTTTGTGAACTTGTATTTAGTTTGCCCTGACCTATGAGTGTGTGTAAAGGCCGTTTGCATGCCCTTACTGAAGTCGGCCGTAGGGATGTTGTCATATAAGGACACAAACGCCTGCAGGAAGGCGTTCAAGGTCATCTTGGACCTGAACCGATCCCTCCCGTCCGATGCCGACGCCATAACGTACAGATTCTTTGGCAAGTTCGTCATCGGGGCTTTGATCGATGTAATGAAGATTTGTTTTTTTTTGCGGCATGTACGCCCTCTTGCCACTCTCACACTCCGTTCCACAATTAGACATATAGGGACGGCTACTTCTTTGACGCGCAAAGCGAAATAATTGCGCTCATAAGCCACGTTTACCAAAAGGTCCGAACACACTGGCCCGACGCATATGAGGCGTTTGCGCCGATAGGCGTCGTAGACCCGACAGCGCTGAAGGTGTTTGTTTGCTATCTCTGTATTTGTTTTGTAGTTGTTTAATCTCTCACCTTGCGTTGCTTAACTGATCGTTAAAAGGCATTGGTGGAGACTCCCACTACGGTCACCCATAAGGAGCTGAACTCGATTGTTAGAAATATCCTCCAGGGGGTACAGGGGACACCTATCAGCCAAGCGATGAGCGACGAAAGCAAACCCGGCGCGTTAACTAGCATGTCATTGAAGAGGCCTAGAGTGAAGAGGGATAAGGACCTCTTAGATGACAAGACGAGTGGCGATAACATCGTGCCATTCTGAGATGATGACATCTTTTTTTCGTATCCTTATTGCGGTAAACAGTAACCAGCGTAGAGAACTATTGGATTTGCTGGTGGTAAGGTCGATGTATTTATGCACTTTAGTAAACAGCGAGATATCTTGAATTGCACAGTGTATTTCTTGAAATATAAGCTTCTGACACAATAACGTCGCTTGTCGTTGAAACTGATCTGCGTCGGAAGGTCGTACGTATGTATTTGTATTAACTTATTGATAAGCTCCGCGAACTTCGGCAGCAACCCTCTAGCTCTTAATCATCGACATAAACGAAGTGGCGGCTAATGGAGTGAGACAATGGATAAGCGGGCGCAGTACACTTTTACCTGCAGCTGCCGGCACCTTCTTCACGCCCTCCGACTTCACCGTGTCCACCGTCTTCTGCGCCACCCGGATCGCGTTAAACAACTTGACAACTACGTAAATCGTTAGCCTAATCCCATTGAAAGCAAGGGAAAATAAGTACATACCTCCCCGAGTGGCAACCTTCCTTAACTTCTTCTCCACATCGGTCGACAGCACCTCCGGCCGATGCCGCTGGAGATCCGACCTGGCCTTCTTATCCGCAGCAAGGGCCTTTCGAGCCTTCTCGTGCTTCTTCTCATCGTCCAGAGACTTTTCAATCCCCCTTTGGCTAGCAAGAATCGGCCTCTTTCGAAGTTAGCAAAGGGAAGCCCGCAAATGCAAAAGGCAAGCAAATATCTACCTTGCTAGAGCTCGACAGGGGACGCTCGAGGATGCGGCCAAAGGCCACGGCGAGTTTGGCCTTCCCCTTCCCGACCGGCTCCATCTCTCATGCAAGAAAAGCTGGGTACGGAATTGTCTGTTTCACTATTCAAGCCTTTTCGCGACTATTGTATCCTGGACTAAAATACAAGCCAATTCACAATCCATTTATTTCATCGAAAAGCAAAATGTAACCCGGAAGAGGGGAGAAAAGGTCTGCGCAAGGTACGAAAACAAACCAAAAAGGAAAAGTCCACTTAAATCAGCGACTGAGGCGTTGCAGGCAATTTTCTGCTATCAAATTAGCGCGAGCATGGCTTTGAACGCACGCAAACAACGTACCCCAGTTTCTTATCCGACGGCGCCGCCGGCTCATCATCCGTAAACTCCTTATGGCTCGGCCCGCCCATATCCTGTACATCCGCGAAGGGATCCTCTTCCGCCGCGCTCGAGCTCCCGCCATACGCGAAATCATCGAACGGCGACCGCGTGTCGCCTCCCGCCGCCCCCGCGCCACCCGTTCCTCCGAGAGCGCCTAGATCATAACCAAGGAGAGACTCGCCCACGCCGCCGGACGCGTCGCCGCCTGTCGCGTTCGGGTTAGCGGCCTTGGCCTCGATGACGGACGCCTTCGTCGCGGCCTCGATGGCCTTCCAGTCCAGCATCTCCTCGTAGTGATCCAACGCCGCATTCAGATCCCCGTTGGCCTTCAACAGTTTCTCTGCGCACCGAAATTTTTTAGTCACCAATCATCGGCCCCGCATGCTCTTACCCAACAAATCCTCCTCCAGAACCTCCGCAATCAGCACGTTAATCCTCTCATGCATCTCCCTGCATTTCGCCCTAAACTCCTGCACGATCTCGTTCTTTGTCAGGCTCTCGTTCTTGTTGGCGAAGTTGAGGGCCTCCATGAGGAGCTGGACGTTGTTGTCAGCCAGGTTGCAATCGAATAGGACGTAGTTTCGACGCTCCTCGGGAGGGAGGTGCGTGACGACCGACACGGGTCTTTGGGAGGCGGAGCGGGCCTAGCGGGGGCGCGCGTCAATCGTTGAAAGAAGGGAAACGCATACCATTTGTGTAGGTGCACCGGGACCAGCTGGCCGAAAACCGGGTACAACACCTGCAGCGAGGCTAAGAGGGATGTACTGGATCTGAGGTCAAATGTTAGTAAACGTACAGGGAAAGCCTCCGTCGACGACCACAGCTCGTACCTGCTCCGGTGCTGCGCCCGTTTGCGGTACAGGGCGCGCAGGTGGGGGGAATCGGTAGCCTGAATGAACGGTTTGGTAAGCAGAGGCCCAATGATGAAGACAGTACTGACCTAACCCTAGGAGCGTGTGGTAAAGCCGCCGGAGTTCCGGCGGGTCCGAAAACTGCTGTGCCCAGTCTGAGATGAGCTCAAGCATCCGGCCTCTGTTCTCCGGTGCGAGGTCCTGGAGAGTCCCGTTAAAAAAATATCCTTATCGTCATCGTTTCCCATCTCTCGTACTTCGCTGATTAAGAACTTTTGTATAAAGTTCGTGTTCTCCTTTGTGCTGAGCTCGACACGGAACTTGGCGCCGCAGTTCTTCACGAAGGTATCGAGGACGTTGAGGGTGAAGTTTACGGCGATGGCACTCTTGCTCTTCAGCCGTTTCCGGATGGCCCTCATGGCTTGCTGCGGGCTGCATTCGCTCATCAGCTGTGCTGGCGTAAGGGATGCGAGACATTGGGCCCCTCACCCATCATCCACTGCCTGAATCAGCTCTGTCGTTGTGACCACCAACGCCCAATCCACGTCCTCGCCCTCCTCGGCCGTTGCGATGTCGATGTTCTCCGCGATGGGGCCGTCGACGACCTTGGCCTTGCTGAACACCTTCTTGAACATGGACATCGAGGCAACCAGCGGGAGGAGTTGGATGAGTTCGACGAGAGTTGCGTATGCCCGGCCGTGTGACAAGCTCAAGCCACCGACACAACCGGATGAAAAGGGCCGCGGTGGATGGGACCGCAGATTGGGTTACGGGCGCCGGAGCAGCGCAAGCGGTGCACCCCGGCGTCACACCTTCGCGCTTCAGACCTTCGCGCGTCGAGTTTCCACGGCAATGTTGTTTCTGCCATCGACCGCGTTGGAAAACCTGCTCGCTGGGGCATGCTACATGCGGACCAGAACGATGCAGTGACGGATGGGATACTCCCGGTCGCCCGCGATCATGACCTGGCTCTTCCGACGCAAGAACAAGGACGGTGCGCTGACCCTTCGTTTTCCATTATTTACCCTGTGCACGCGCTAAATAGGACAAGCCCGTACCTCCCTACACGCCTCCTTACAAGTCGATATCGTCATCTCTGGCTCGTCGTCGACGCCAAGCGTCAACACGCCGGAGAGGATGGACTACGAGACGCCGCGGCGGACGCGATGCGGAAGACAGGGAGATGCTGGAGACGGGAATGTGTCGCGAGAGCGAGCGGAGGAAACGGCGAGGCAGAGGGAGAGAGCAAAAGTGTTAGTGGACGCAATTCAGTGGATGAGACTTCGGGGGGAGGGACGCCCGAGGAGATAACGGGACTCCAGAGGGAATGGAGAGAGAGGAAGCTGAGGAGGCCATGAGGCGGGTCGACGTCGGATTGGAGCCAGCGCGGGGATGACGACTCTTCTCTTCGACAATGCATAACCATGTACATTAACGCATGGAGGCTGCGGCGACTGGTTTATGTACGCATGTCGTGATCGTCTTAACGGTGAAGTGAGCAAAACGCGGAGGGATGAGGAGGACGGAGCGTTCAGCCTCGAGCTTGTGGGGAGACAGCTTGAAGTTCTCCTAATTGATGGGTATCAGAATCTGTTGTTGGTGACGACGTGTGCGATTTTGAGGACACGCTACTGCATCCCTTTTCTGTCCTCGGTGCGTCAAGTCGCTCAGGATGCATTTGGGTCTCTTTAGGCTGTTGCCCGTTGTCTTAATCCTTGAGGCGATAGGAGAGAGCCTGACTGGGATTCTCGTTCTTGACCTGTATACGCTCGACAGCGCAAGGGAGCGGATGGTGGGTTGCGTGGAAATTATGGGCAACAGGGACGGTCAGTGGAGGACGAAGACACGTAGGCAAGAACATCAAAGGGTTCCATTTCATTTATTTAGACTTGAGTGAGATTTTCATCACTGCTTGTGACTTGTACTTCGGCTAATGCCCATGCTATTAGATGGCATTCTCAATAATAAGGAGCATCATCATCCATTTAATATTACATCCAGTGTACGACAGCTATATTGTCCAATACGGGCTACGGGTAATCACGGTATCACCAGCCCTTTACGTTTCCAGCATCGTTTGCAAGGTATAGGTCGATGGCAGCAACATCAACAAAGTACGACAGCGAATACTTGCATAAATATGAACTCAATAAACATATAGGTCCGCAGCAAAACACATTCCTCCCTCCCTTCGAAGCTCCTCCGAACAGCAACCTGCACCTTCTCGTCCTTCTAAATTTGCCCCTCGAAGCTGCTCCGAGTAATGACATCCGCCACCTCGTGGTTTTTACAAACCAAAAACTGCGGTTCCGTTGGCTTCTGAACCTTCACGTAGACGCTGTTCCGTGAAGCAACCCCCACCGTAAGTTCCTTCTCCACCTTCACCTCGTAGCTCGTCGGAGACACAACGTCCGCCTCCATTTCCATGTCCACCTTCACATCAAAGCTCTTTTGAGGATCAAAAACCCTCCCGTCGTCCATTTCATTCCTGACGTCCAAGCTGTTACGAGGAACAAGGTCGCCCACCCTGTCCCTCTCAGCCTCCACATCCAAGCTCATCAAGTCCGTATCCTTCAACTTTTCAACTTTCCCTTCGAAGCTTTTACGCGGAACATCTTTACCCGCCTTCTCCTTCTCTTTACCCGCCTTCTCCTTCTCGATCGTCACCTCGAAGCTCTCACGAGGGATGACCTTTCCTTCCTTCTCCTTGTCAATCCTCGGCTGCACAAAACGCCTCCACGTGTCCACAAGCACGCTATCAATCCCGTTAAACTCCCCAGGCGGGTAAGCCTACCAAAATCAGATACAGTAAGCAAGCAAACCAACTTAAAATAGTAAGGGAAAACAACGCGTACCTCAGGACTCGCAGGACAAGACATCGGCCTCCCATCCCCACCCCCCTCCTCCTCCAACACCTCGCCCAAGGGCCCCAAACAACTGATCGGCACAGCCCCACACCGCCCCGTGGTCTCATTCCTCGCAATGATCCACCGCTTGTCAAACACCTCCTCAACGACGACCACGTCCCCCCGTGCAAGCGCCAGGTCGTCCGACACCCTCGCCGGGTACGCCTCCACGGCCTGCATCCTCACCACCGGGTTGGAAGAGTCCGGCCGCGGGAGGTGATGCACGGCCCGGGGTCGCGTTGGCTCCCACTTTTTCGCGATGCAGCTCTTCGGCCGCGCGGCGGATAGACGACGCGCTGTCGCGAGGGGCGTTGAGAGGAAGAAGGCCGAGTTCCGGATGGAGGCGCCAAGGCGGTCCGAGATGCTGCCCCTGCGCGGTGCGTGCGGGTCATCGTCCTGCGACCCCCGCGGCGGGAAGAGGCCGTGGGATCTTCGGATGGTCGTGGCGGTGCCCCGCGCGATCGTCTGTCGATGCCGCCCGAGCTCGGCAAGGTATGCGGCGCGCGGGTCGGAATTTTCGTCGTCGAGGAGCATCAGGGGTGGCTGCGGGAATGCGAAGGCGATGGCAGTTGCGCGGGACCAGCGGGTAGCGGTGATAAGGCCCACGAACATGCAGTAGATGACGATGATTAGGACCTGGCCGGCGGCGGAGATGGCGAAAGGGGTCAGAGAGAGGGGGTGGAGCCATTGGACGAAGCGTTGTTGGTATTCTTCGATAATGGCCGGACAGGCGGGATCCAGCGTCATGTTTGAGCGCTGGCAAGCAAGCGTGGCGGTTACGGTGGCGGTATATCCCAGGTCTTTCACCTCAGACGGGAGTCCCCGCGAGCATGAGGACGTGTCGTTGGTCTTCAGCATGTCGCAGTACGCATAGACAACGTTCGAGGTCGTGGGGTCATAGCCCGGGGTGATAAAGGATGTGCGATTCGCCAAGATGTACGGGTCGACCGTGTAGGAGCAGATGGAGGACGTCATGAAGGCGGTTGCAAAGGAGAAGATGTAGTCGAGGCAGGAGGACTGGCACAGGGGTGTGTAGGGCTTGGTATTGACGTGCGCGCAGTTCGATAGCGACCGAACGACCATCTGCTGAAGCATTAAATGACGTGGCAGCAAGCGGATATCCAGCCCTTACATAATTGCAATACACGCTCCGCTCGTATCGGATGTTCTCCCCGCGGAATCCCGGGCACCCGAATCGCTCTTGGAAGCTCGACACGAAGTCTGGGTACGCGGCCATCTTGGCCTCCATGAAGCTGTCAAACGAGCTGATGTCCGTTATGTTCTCGAGCGGTGATGCCTGGACGGCTGTTGCGTCGAAGAATGTTAGACAGAGGGCCCGACGCCACTGACCAACCTACCATAGTCGCCCATGCCTGGGCAGGTCACTGACCCTGCCAGGCGAAAGCACTGCATGGCAGTTTTCCAGGGATGATGATGGCGTCGCGGCGAAGACGGACGGAGGATGACGACGGGCTGGTGGCGACGCGACAGGCGTTGGTGACAGTGAAGATCGAGTTCCCGCTCGCTGGCGGGCTAACCATCGTGGTGGCTTGAAACCCCGTCAAACCCGTCCGGTTGCACAATCCTGGAACTCCACTTCATCCTCTACCAAGAAACAAGAAACAATGGTGTGAATTATGAATCGACAGCTTTATTCATCAAATGATCCGCAATGAACACCGAATACATCCATAATTCCCAGTTTAGTCGAAGAGACCGAAGCCCATGTCGTCGTCCGACTCCTCCTTCTCCTCCTCCTTCTCGACCTTCTTCTCCTCCGCCTTGGCGCCACCAGCACCACCCGCGGCGGGCGCAGCGACAGCACCGCCGGCAGCGGGCGCACCACCGCCAGCGCCGACGTTCATCAGGAAGGCACCGATGTCCTTGCCGGCGAGGGCCTTGGCGAACAGGTTGGGCCAGATGGACTCGACCTCGATGCCGGCAGACTCGATCAGGGTGGAGAGCTTGTCGGCCTGTTCGCGCGAAACAATGTTAAAATACAGCACATCAAAAAAAGAAATCCAGCCCCTGCGGAATCCATGTCTGTCCCCTTTCAAACTCCAACAACGTTATCTTCCGAGTCCGGACCCCAACGCGTCCGTCCAGCAGACGCGATCTCCCCCAACGCATTCTGCCGCAAATCGCTCCGATGGCACACGATCTCGGCCATCTCCGGCACGTCCGTCCACAACAAGCGTTCTCTGTCGGCATCCCGCGACAGCCGTTCTAAGCGAGCCGTTCGCTTAGTCCTCCGTTCGAAACTCACAGAAATCTCGGAGCCGTCATCGTGGAGGATGAGGGCGGCGTAGACAAGGGCAGCCTCGGTGGTGGAGAGGGACATCGTGTTGTTGATCTTAAGCCTTTTTTAACCCGACAGGGAGCAATAAGATTTGGTCGAAAAGAGGGAGAGCGAAGAGAATCGGCGTCAAACAGTAGAAGGAGCAATTGGGCTGCGCCACCTCTCTTGGGACTCACAACCTTGCTGACATCTTCACGAGAAATGAAGCTGCCCGAGATCTCGCGCTAATGAAACGTAACTGCAATACTCATGTAAATCCTGCCAATTTTTTTTTTTTTTTTCTAGCTAATCTAATTGATCCAATGTCTAAGTCAACCGTAAGTTAAATCTGCAACATAGAACATTTAAGCTAGTCGCTATTACATCAATTTTTCTCTATGATTTATGTTTACAGGAACTTGAACACTTTTTTTTGTGAACTGAATTGTCACCATCATTCGACTCGGTGTGAGTTGGGGTCGTCACATCGTCGCCATGGCCGAGTCGGTCCAGTTCCATCTAGAGCGCATGCTCCCCGAGCTTGAGGATCTCGAAGAACGCGGTGTGTTCAAGAAGGTGGGATTTCGACGTAGAGGAAGGTTCAGGGTGGGAACACGTCAGACTCCCGAGTCGCGCTGGGTCTTTGTTGGATACCTCAATACCGTCGTCAGAGCTAACTGCTAATGTTCTTATTGCGTTGCTCCAGCCCGAGATCAAGGCCATCGTGAAGCGACGCACGGCGCTGGAGTACGCCCTTCACCGCCGCATTACCCGCCGCGCCGATTACCTTCGTTACATCGAGTACGAGACCAATCTCGAGAAGCTTCGCCGTAAGCGCAAGCGCCGCCTCAAGCTCGACATCGTCACCACCCGCAACAACGCCAACGCTAACAACCACTCCAATGTCACACTTTCCGACTTCAGCATCGTCCGACGCATCCATCACCTCTACCAGGGCGCCTTAAAGAAGTTCCCCGGAGATATCAATCTGTGGCTGCAGTACTTTGAGTGGAGCCGGAGCACGGGGAGCTCAAGAGCGCTGGGGAGGACGTTCGCGAAGGCCTTATCCCTACACCCAGGCAAGCCGCCCATGTGGATCCTGGCGGCCAAGTGGGAATTTGAGGAGAACGCGAACATGACGGCAGCGCGGGTGCTGCTCCAGAGGGGGATTAGGGTAAACGCCGAGTCCACGAGCCTGTGGCTCGAGTACTTTAAGCTGGAGCTACTGTGGCTAGCCAAGGTCGTGGAACGGCGGAGAATTCTGTTCGGTGGGGTGGGCGGTGCGGAGAAGAGGAAGAAGGCGCGTGATGGGGCTGACGAGGATAGGAACGAGGGGATTGAGCTTTCAGCTCTCGAGGAGGAGGCCGGTGCGCGCAAGTCGCCGCTGGATATGGATCCGACCATATCGGCGTCCAATGGGGATCTGGCCGGCGAAGGCGCGATGGCAATGGGGGAACAGTTGACACCGCTGCAAGAGGCGTTGATGGGGGCATCGATTCCTCGGGCTATTTACAAGAACGCGATTAAGGGTAAAGATCCTCGTTGCTGTCACCTGTCCTAACGATAGTTTAAAGAGATGCCGAACGACCTGGACTTTCGGATAGCGTTTCTGAAGATCGCCGAAGAGTTCGGAGAACTTGCCGTCGCGGTCTTGGACGACATCTACGCGTCGCTTCTCTCTGACTTTGATGCCCACGCGACCGCCATGGGCATTGTTGCCGAGCGCCCACTCTCGGGTATTTTGGTCACGGATCCAACGTATCCCTTGGCCCTCCGATCCGTCGTAAAGGCCTACGAAGGATGCTTGGAGGTATGGTTCACTTTAACTGATGTAGGAGAGATTAATTTTAACCCTGCAGAAACTCTCCACGATGAAAATGTGGGACCGCTACATCGACTTCGTGTCGACCGCCCACTCGGAGAACGACGAGGAGAACCTCTTGCTCTACCTATCCACACTTCTCCGCAAGTTGCGCACGCGGGCGGATGAGCTCTCCCTCGCCTCGGAGTCCGTTTACGTCAGTTGGTCCGACTCCCTCTCGACCTCGGACGCAAAGTGCAGGGTCCTCGACCGTGGCATCGAGCGGTATCCGCAGTCAGTTCAGCTGAGGCTGGCGAAGGTTGGCGCGTTGCTGATGGACGACGGCGGGGCGGGAAAGAAGAGGAAGGTGGTGAATCGGAAAACGAGGGCCAAAGCCGTTATGGAGGTGTTTGAAGACGCGTTGCTAAAGATCGGTGTCGGTGAACCGGGCTCGATGCGGACCGAGTCGCAGCTGCTCGACCGCGGCGCCATCTGGAAGGGTTATCTCAGCTGGGTAGCGGACGATGAGACTGGGTGCATGAAAGCCGAGACGGTCGAAAAGCTGTTCCGGACCGCCTTGTCGATTTCAGAGATGGGTGCGACGAGCGTCGAGGACTCGCTGCTGATGATCTATCTGGATTGGTCGTTGGCGGTGGGCGGGATTGGGAGGGTACGGGAGGCGTATGAGAGACTCCTCACGACACGCCAGAGGAGCGCAGCGTTCCTGCACCGGTGCGTCGAGATCGAGAGGGCCATTTCGGAGCGAGAAAGGGTCGAGGCCAGTGGGGATGGGGATGTTGATGCTATGACTGAGGACCGAGACTTTGTGCCGTCGAACTTGGATCAAATGCGACGGCTCTTTGAGATTTACTGCAATGTGGATATCAAGTCACTTGGTATGTTACTTTATTTTACTGATCTCTTTCCTACGTACGATTTTCTAAAGTTGCTCAATAGATCCTTGGCTTGAATATTTAGAATTCGAAATCTTCGTGGCAAAGGATTTAACGGTCGCGACGCAATTACATTGGAGAGCGTCCAAGGCAGTGGGGGACCAGGACGACTTTGTTCGGAGATACGATGAGCTTAAGAACGGTCGGAAAGGTACCGAGTCATAAACGGTCAACCGATTATAGAAAACAATAAACCCGGTCTCGGCACGCATGCTTAAAACCGCTCAACTCTTCCATGTCGAACTTCCGTTGCCCGAACCTCGAATTGAAGTTGGCATAAGGAATAGAGCGATGGGATAGCTACCACCATGAATACAACTCCTGTATCCACGAGTTAATGCCACGATGAGACAACTTGCAACGAAACGGGTCTATACCTTTCCAACTCAAAAATGACGCGACCATGATGTTTGCCCCGTTCAGTCCCACCGAAAATCCAATCAAGTTGACCAAGATCATGAAGAGGATATTGAAAGCCCCACCAATCCCGCAAAGGTGCCGGAAGTATGGCCAATTCTCCCACTGCAACGGAAGTTAAGAAACTACAACGAAAGTATGACAAACCTTCGGCCCGCTGAAGTACTGCAGCATAAACATCTCTGGCAAGATGAAAATGACGACCAGCCAACCCCACGCCAGAAGATTAAGGTCGACGTCATGCCAGACCGCGACAAACGTAAACGTCACGAACGAGTTGACGATCTTTCGCTTCGAACCACCGAATGGAACGTAGATGTATCTAATAATCCAACGATTGTAGCTTCTGTGCCAAGACCTCCAGAAACCGGAGGCGCTATAGTTATTTGTCATGCATCGCTCCATGTTCTCGACCGTTTCGACGCCGTCGGCCATTGCCCAGAGGCGAAAGAAGCGCCATATGACCAAGAGCTGATATCATCGTGTAAGCATAAAAGGGCGAGCACTTCGTCATACCTTGAGCCAAATGAACTTCAGGGAAATGAAACCAACCACCATAAACTCAAAGGGAGTCATGCCTTCCCAGGCGTGAGCCTTCCCAATTGCCGTTACATAGAGAATATGCTGCATCGACTCCATCAGGAAGAGCGCAAATAACCATCGAAGGCAGTAGGCTAACGTTGTGCCTGATGCGAAAGATTTTCGGTTTTCCATCTGCAATGTACAAGTCAGGCCACGCCAAAATACAAAATATGTGCCTGAGCAGTGAAGTCATTGAAGGTGATAATTGGGCCGGCAAAGTACAAAGGGAGATATCTTAAAAATATAAGAAAGCAAGAAAGTGACAGTCCAAACCTCACAAGCAATATGCCAGGTAATTCAACAAGTTGTACTCGCCAACCTTCCGGTTCTTCAATATCCGCATTTTAGCAGGTTGCGAGTCCGACCCTTCGCGTCCGCCGTCCTTGTTCGTGTGCCGCCTCTCAGCCTCTGTCACCGTGCCATTGACGGCCCAGTAGTTGTCCATTGAGAATGATATCATCTTCAGGACTTGAAAGTTCATCGCCATCCACCACCTTGGCATCATCCCAGTCATGTTATCAAGCCACCCTAACGACTCAATAGCCCACCCAAACCGGAACCCGGAGTACCAGGATGTGACGAACAAAATTATAATGCCCCACAGCCACACAAAGACGGGACCCCAAAGCCTCGCGCCCGCGGTCTTCGTCACAGCCCAAGGGACGATGATAACCATCATCAACTTCACGAGCCCAACACCATGCAACACGGTCAACACCGCCAGCGACGTCCCCAACGACGTCATCCTCACCCTCGCGGCGCTCCTCGTACCCGTGTTGCCCCACACGAGTCGATTTACCCCAACGTAACCCAATGCCAACGCCGCCAGCGTCGGGATCTTCTCCCTGAAACCCCTGTACTGCGCGTCGCTGTTGTCCAGCATGCGTCCGTACAGCCATCCGTCCGACAGATAGCCCTCAAACATCTGACGCCGCTCGCCCGAGCTCGAGCCGAGATCCAGGGCCGTCAATAGCATCCAGAGGAGGATGAATCCCACGACGAGGTAGTGCCACGCAAACTCTATCGTCCACCATCGCACCGGCGGCTGATGTTGCTTGCCGGCGTTGCTCCCCGGCCGCGGGGAATCCGGATGGGAGATTGGTAGGGACGGATTCGAAGACTTGCGAGAGAGAAGCGGACGGGAGGACATGGCGATCGAGGAGCCGTCGGGGATCGTGTCGTCGCCGGGCTGGTCGCCCCGGATCGCGACGTGGATGGCGTCGGTGTCGCCCGTGATCTCCAGCGTCCCGTCTAATTAGAGCCTGGACAAACAAGTTCGTCGACAACGAGATCCACCGCATCAGCAATGAGCCTCGAGGACTGGTGTCGTGGATTCGGTTATCATGCAGCGGATCTAGAGCCGTAAATGATTGAACTTACTCCTGACCGAAAGTCTCTAGAAGTAACGAGTCAATTAGGCTGAATAGGCACAAGCTCGTTCCGATCTGGGAGTTCCTGGCAACGAGGGTTAAGTCAAGAAGGTTTGCAGTCTTGAGGCTATTCTTTCGGGCGCGATGCTGACAGTCATTTTGCAGGGAGGTCGGCAGGATTAGAAGAACGCTTCAATAGTACGTTCTATGCTCTTGATTTAAAGCGTCTGAGCGTACGATCTGGTTAGCATCTTCGAGACGGGTGTCACGATCCCCAAAACCTCCTCACTAAACCGCGCGTTCAAGTCGAGGCAGGAGGAGCGGCACCGACGACATGTCATCCTGAAAGAACGCGATGCGTTGTTGCTTTCTCTGCGGGAGGCGAGAGTTCGGAACGAGCATTTGGAGGCGGAATTTCGGGATGTTTCTTCTGCTTTGGAGCAGCAAGGTACGTGATTACGCTAAAATATTGCAACAATCTTACCCGTAAATGCTAGAGCGAAGTATGCGGGAACTGAAGGAGCGCGTTCGGTCGAAGCGGCGACGGATGTTGATTCATGAAGCCCTCGAAATCCACGTGTCTAACTATATCGCGACACTGAAGGAGTACGGCAGCCTCGTGGATGCATCAGCTACGGAAGTGTAAGCATACTCGTGGTTTTTATCGCCCTTAACACATCTATTAGAAAATGTTACCGTGGCGAAAATATACCTGTAAGCTCCTCTGAGTTTTACGATTTTGACATTGCCATTGTAGGATCTGTTTCGAAATCTAATTAGACTGTATGTAGCCCACCTGAAGAGTTTATCGGCTAATAAAGGTTGCAGGGTGAAAGAAGACCTGTCGGCGGTAGCACGGTCCAAGCTATCGGGTCTTAGACCGAGCGGCGAAGGTGATCGGACGGCGGCGACACCTGGCGCGAACAGCTTCGAAAAGCAGTATGCTTGGGATCTTCGGGAAGGACCTCGAACCGTTGTTGAGCAAAGAGTGCATGTTCGTCCGCGCAGTGGATTGTGCGATATTGATGTCGCTGTGTAGGAAGCGGTAACGAAGCATGTGGAGATGTACAAGGAAGTCGCGGCTTTAGAGCGTGAGGCAGCAATGGCGCCGCCTAGTGATGATAGGTACGTGGACTGCTGTACTTCCTTTTGCAAAGAGAAGCCCCTAAATCTCGGTTGCTACAATTGTCTCTCCTTCTCGTACAGGCATAAACTGCTGAGGGATCTCGAAAGCACACTTGACATGATGTCGATCTATGCCGACGAGTTGAGGGATCGCGAGCATGCACTCCAGGCCTCCTCTGATAGGATCGATAGCCGGCGAGAGGAAATCTTGGATTTGGAAGGGCAACTGGTTAGGACGCGTATTCTTGCTTGAAATTTTGTATGGCTGACTTTTGTTCGTTCATTGCATTGATAGATGGATCTGTTCGCACGGGTAAGGGATACGATGGAGATGAGGCAGGACTTGGATGACTTTCGTGTCGTCTTTTCGGAACGAGTGAGCGATTCCTTTGTTTATGCAATCTGACATTTACCCGCATATAGAGATGGCCAAAAGCCGCCCTCCAACAAATGGCGAGGTTGAAAAGCCTAGAGTTAGAGCTTCGCGGATCGGTCTGGGCGGACGTATCGAGGCTCCGTGGCGTCTCCTTAGACACGGGCGGCCTTATTGCGTCCATGGCGGAGCCGAGACCGCGGCTGGAGTGGAACGCCGGCGTGGAGGAGGTCGGAAGGATTTTAAGGTTCCCGTTTTATAAGGTTTGAGCCCTAATGAAGGAGGTTTGCTAAGCACTTCACGTCGAAGGATCCAAAAAGGATGCTGGCGCACATCCACGACCTTCACGTTGAGACGATGGCCCTTCTGGACGGATCACTGGATGGCTTTCCACTTTTTACTGATCGGGGTGCGGATGGTGGCCAACTAGAAGCTGGCGGGAATATCTCGGAGTTACTCGAGACAACGGCCGCGTACGCCGTTCAGGAAATGAGGAGCACAGGCGCGAGAGTGGGTCTAATGGTCGAGGAGGCCGAAGGTACGTTTTGCGGTAACCATTTGGAGGCAACGCTTACGCGTTTGCATAACTAGAGGAGCACGTTTCCCATACCCGGCGCGTTATGGAGAACCTCAGAACCATCAGCGGCGAGCCATTGCAGGCAGCGGCGGCGGCATCCGCGACCGTGTCAAGGATTTTCCAAACGGTGGATGGAGTGAAGGAGGTTGTAGAGCGGAGGCTGGTTGTTAGGTCCCCTTAGCACGCTTTCTGTATCTGCAATTGTACCTCTGCTGTAGAACTTCACGGAAAGGTTCCTCGTAAGGTGCTTTGTGTTCGTTAGGTGCAGAGAGACTTCTTTTTCATTTTGCCGACATGCATTCAAATTGAACATGGCTTGACCATATTCCTTGAGGACCATTCTTCTTACGCATTTCCTGACTCGGCCCAAGAGCGACGATTGAGGCAATACCAAGAAAAGCAGAACGTATGTACTCCCCTGCCAGTGCGCAGCCGGGCAAATTCGTCCGAGGTCCTTCCTTTCACTGGAATTGTCGGTATAAGACGATGATGACCAGTCCCCAGCGCCCGCCGCACGTATGCGGCTGCCTCGCCATCGTCGCGGAATGGCGTGCGAACCTCGCTAACTCCGTTAACAGGTCTTCCCTTTAATTTGTAAACCGCGCATGGACTAATGAGCCGGCTTGCTCAATTCCTAACCCCGGTCCGCTTTCTCCGTCAGCCCAACCCCGTCTATCTCGAGCCGGCCGACCGCATCTGTCAACAGCCCGCTCGGCGACTCGAAAGAACCGGACAGCAGGAGCAGCGTCGCGGACGAGGACGAGAACGCGAGTCTCAAGAACTCGCAACCGCAGGTCGTCTCTCTCGGCTGCCAGAAGTTTATGCGGAATGCCATCAATCGAGTCGTCAGCGACAGTTGCTTTTCCTTACCCCAGCACTTGGACCTCATCAAGGTCAGCTGAAGTGTCGTCTAGCGTCAACAGCGCGATGGAAGGCGGCCATGCGACAGTTGGCCGTTGTGGCGAGTATGATGACAGATTGCCGCTGCGTGAGTAATTGGCGTATACTACACGATACGAATGAGTTGCAAAGCCGTCACCGACTAGGTTGCGGGTGAAGCTATAACGTCACTGTCGGACGCGGCCCGTGGAGTCAGTGGAGTTTGCCAGGGCGGGAGGTGCGGTTAAGGTGGGAGTTGCCGGAATTGACTGGACGCCTTTATGCCAGCGGAAATTTGTTGCATGCGAGCGACGACCGGTCTACGAAGCCGGCGATGAGTGCGAAAGTTGTATAGTTTACATTACAGATGAACGCGGTGAGCTGGAGCCAGTTGCGGGCCGCAGCGGCCTCGACCGCGGCAGTCGAATAAAGGCGCTCAATCTGGAACATGGACTGCTCTTTCTTCGTTACCGAGTCTCCTGTGGACGTCGATGCCCTACACGATCACAAGGCCGCTGTTCAGGAACATCGCAGACGCCAAGCTGACCGCCTTATTGTACCGACCGCAGCCGCAACTCCCGGGCCCTGCCAAACTTTTTTTTTTACGATGGCGCGCTCTCCAGCGTCATCGCAACCACGCCACGGTGCCCGAGTACCTCTTCTTAGAATTCCTGAAAGCTGTTGGCGTTCAAGCAGCCTAGCGGCCTAACCTTCCCACTCGTCGACAACATCCGGACCTCACGTTGCCGGCCGGCACTTCGCCGTCAGTGCCGTGGCCGTGGCCGACCGATGCGCGCGCACGCTGCAATTTATTCCTCGCATGGCGCGGACGGTGACTTTCGCGGCGTGTCCACGGACGCGTGGCCCAAGGTATGGATAACGCACGCGCGGTGTTAACTGTATCGGCGTAAGGAATGTGCCTTGACTTTGATGATTGTCAAAGGAACACCCTAAATTGTTTTCTATGATCGAATTTGGACAACGATAAAGCGCTTGAGGCTGACCGACGTTATGCTTGTTGTTGACCAAGCACGGTTAACTTCCCGAGAAAGCGTGCTAAACTTAGAGCGACTGGTGGTAAACTGCACCTTCACGCCGCAAGTCGTTGACTCGTCTGGGAACGATTTTTATAACGGAGTTAAAAGAGCTTTTGGCTGATCGACCGCGAGCACCTAACTTTTGCTCAGGTACAATCGGTATGGAGCAATACCCTGGATCTCATAGAAGCTCAGGTTACAAGACTGCCTAAAATCTAAATTGATTGCTCGCTCATGTCAATCATTTCATTCAGTATCTTTTACAGTAATATGCGTGAGTCGCAAACCGCACAAATATACCGACTTTAATGCAAAGTAGAGGAAGAGATTGGGTTAAAAGTAAAACAAGTCGACATAACGGTTCCATAGGATATTCCAAATATGTAGATTTGATAAGAAGCCAAATCAAAGCACGAAAGTAGAAGCAGGAATAATGGGAAGGAGACTATTAAGCAAGTGACTATTGCCCTCACAAACAAGGAGAGCAGACTTACACCGTTTGTGAAAGGAAGAGATGCAACAACGGCCTGACGTATACAGCCTTTAAAAGCCACTATACTTTTAACCAACAGACCACAAGAACACCAAAAGGAGAAGAAGGAACACATGTAGTAATGCGACGTACGAAAAGACCGGGTCTCGCTGCCCCAATGAAAAGTGGAACACCCAGTATCAAAACAGAAATATATGCATCAAGAAAACCGAAAACATCGACCGAAATCAGCGCCATCTCACTTCCTCCCGGTCCCAAACAACCCGCCCATCTTCTTCTTTCGGTCCTTCGGGCTCGTCCCAAACACCCCGTCGGCCCCACCAGCCGACAACCCTAGCCCCGCTGCGTAGTGCTGCTGGAATCCAGCGCCGGGCGGGCTAGTGCTCAATTGTCCAACGGGACCCGCGACGGGCGCGGCGTGGCCCAAGGTCGGCGAGACGGCCGACGCAACCCCGTTCCCGTTCCCTGTCGGCGAAGCCGGGCTCGCCAATCCCTGGAGAAAGCTCTTCCGCTTCGGCTCCTTCCCGCTAGAGGCCGGGATTACGATCGGGGGCGGGGGGTTGCTGCCGCCGGGCGAGAGCAACGCACCGGAGGACGGTGGGGTCGTGGACCGTTTAGACGGCGCGCGGTCAAACATTCCGCTCATAAAGTTGCCGCCCGACGCCGCCGCGCTGCTACCAGCACCGCCTCCGTTGCCCACCCGCCGCGGCTCGTCCTCGAAGTTCCCTTCGCTCGATGCCACGCTCCGCGTCCGCGAGCTCTCCCGCGCCGGCGGGCTCCGCGACGACGACGCCACGTTCCCGACTCCACCGCTCCTGCCAGTCGACGACGTCCTGGACCCCGACCTCAAGTCGGGCGATGATGACCCGCTCGGCGCACCCGCCGGCGTCAAATATCCGCGCTTAACCGCCGCACCAGCCGCAGCGGGAAGCTCATCATCGCTGCCCCCAAACACGTTCTCGCTAGCGGTGCTGCTCCCGCCGGCTCCGTTGTCCCGCCTCGCGCTCGCCGAGCTCCCGGGCCTGCTCCCACCCGCGGAAGCCACGATAACATCGCGCGCAGCGTGGTACATCCTCGCGCCCTCGCCATCGCTAAACACCCCCTCGCTGTCGCTGGCGGCCCCGTTGCCTCCCGTGCTGCCGCCGCCGCCACCGCTGTTGTCCCCGCCGTTCCCAGGCCCGCCCTGATCCAGCGCCATCAAGCTCCGTTGCCACTCATCGTCCCCACCTCCACCACCGGGCCCATGTCCAGCATCATCGCTCGAGTTGAAGTCGTCCTCCTGATCGTCCATCACCTGCGAGTCCAGGTTCGCCACCTGCCGGCACAGCGGACACTGGAACATAACGTTCGAGCCGAGCAAGGGCATGACGCAGCGGTAGTGGAAGCAGTGTGAGCATGGGGCTAAGAAAAGGGCTTGCTGGGGGCTAAGGGAGGAGAGGCAGATGCAGCAATCCGTGCAGGAGGCGTCGGTGGCGTCTCGGGCGCCAGGGTTCATGGCCGCGAGGAGAGCTTTCAACGCCGTGCGGAGGCGGACAGGGTTTGTTTTCTGGCGCTCCTTGGACTTGATCGAAATAAAAATCTTCATTTGGACGCACTTGTAGATTTCTTTGCAAGCATATTAGCAACGTACAACACAATGACAAGGCGAATAACGTGCATACCCTCTTGCCGGCCCTGATAATCCAAGCCAAGCTGAATCACATCACCGCTCTTAATCGGGTACGGCCTGCTCTCCCTGCCGGAAGGAGAAAGCCGTAACCGGTTCAGTAGCGTTCCCGACGACGATCCAACGTCCCGGAACATAACCTATCGAATATAAAAACCGTCAGACGGTGAACTATCCAACCATAGAAGCACAATCAAAAAACGCACCTGCCCGTCATCCCCGACCCAAAGCTCCGCATGCGTCCTGCTAACAACTTTCGACTTGAACGCAATAAAGTCCGTCTTTGGCGCCGCGCCCGACCGGCCAGGCGTCCCCGGCATGACGGCCGACGACGACGAGGACCCCTCCCCGTTCCCATTCCCGCCCAACGCGCCTCCTAAGCTCCCAGCGGCCTGATCCGTCCCGTTGCTATTCCTCCTCAAACCGACAACGTTGATCGCCAGCGCACCAGCAGGCGCGCCAGCATCAGGCACGACCCCATTGGGCGGCGCAAGCTGACCCTGATGCTGCTGCGCCTGCTGCTGCTGAGGTTGTTGGACGGCGTAAGGGGATGCGTCCTCGTTTGGGCCTGTCGGGATGCCTTGCACCGAGTTCATGATGTGCTCCATGTCGAGCGGGGAGATGACGGTGCCGTCGGGCCCGCCGCCGACGCTGGAGCGGGCTGCTCGGGGCAGGGAGGAGGAAGAAGAGGAGGCAGAGGAGGCGCCGCCAGGCTGAGGGCCGCCACGGTTCGCTGAGCTGGAGCGGGCGACCGGTGGTGGTGAGCTAGGACTGTAAAATCATATGTTAGATGCATTGCAGTTGTTACGTCACGTATTCCCGTAAAGTATACACACCCATTGTGGCCGCCGACGCCTCCGGTGTTGATATTAATCGGCGCGCTGGAACCGCCAGGGCTTAGCGCCGAAGAAGTGCCATTCGCCGCCTGTGCCGCTGCGTTCCCGTTGTTGTTTCCTCCCCTCCTCGCGCTTCCCGAACCATTTCCTCGGTCCTTGTCCTCCTTTTTGTCCTTCGGCGCGCGATCAACCTTCCTCCCGATCCTGATCACGGTTCCCGGCGACAGGTCCTTCTCAATAGGCGAGAAATTGAACCCGCCCGACGCCGGCTGGGGCTGAGGCGCGAGCGGGTTAGAGGAGAAGCCTTCGCGGTGGGGGAAGATTTGGATGCGGTAAACTAGCTTGTTGGCCGTCTGCGATGCGGGCTGGCCCGACGACGATCCCGACGAGGAACCGCCGTCGTTGCTGGTGGCGAGCTGGAGGGCTGATGTTGGGGCTGACGTCGTCTGGGCCGGCGGGTGGGCGGAGGCGAAGAAGCCGATGCCGGACGGAGAGAGGGACATAGCGGCCAGGAGATCAAATATCGACAAGTGCCTGGAGGGAATGCGGCGGGGAACTTCCGATGGCGGCTCGACGGGTGGGTTTCCGTGATACCGTTCAGGTTAACCTCAGCCTGCAGGTGGAAGGCGACGGCGTCTCCAACCGAATGCGACGTGGACGTCGACGGGACGGGCGGCTCGGGACGGGGTGCCGGCTCAGGGGAGGTCGAGGGTCTGGGTCGATGTTGGCCAACTCCTCTCACACTTTTTGCCTCGACTCGCTCCCCCGCTTTGTTACAAGCGATTCGACAGTCTTGTAACAGAAAAGTTGTAATCTGCCGGTACTCCGCTGGGCACCCTCGTCGTTGAAGTGGGCAGGACTGCTGGCCCACTCTCCACCTGAAACCCTGCGCTGGATTATTAATGGAACACAACGACGCGCAGTGATATGAAGTTAATAACACGCGAGCTTGTGCTCGACGGGGCTGATCATCATCGCCGACGCCACCAGCATAAATAAACATCTGGCAAAGATCGATTATATATCGACATTGGCTGCTACCGCTGGCATTCCACCCGCAGCTTGATCAAATCCCTCAGCATGCCCAGCCTGGCCGTGGCGCTTGAGTCGCTCGCCATGTCAATGAGGTAGCCGAGGATAAAGTCCACCTCGGTCTCCCTGCCGGCCGTCACGTCGACCTCCATGCTATTTCGGTTGCCCCTTGTCCGCATCGCAACATCCTCGACCGCTTTAGCCATCGCCTCCCCACTCATACCGAGCTCCTTTTCAAGAATTTGGGCAATTTCCTCGCACGCGGACGCGACCAACGCGCGACCGTGTGGTGAGTCCACCACTTGCCCGTTCCGTCCACCCGACAGCGCTGTGAGAGGGTTCAAGCCGGCGTTCACAACGAGCTGCGCGCGTCAGCTCAGAACCAAAATAAAGAACGTGAATAGGCAACATACAAACCTTGAGCAGCAAGCTCCTCTTAAACCGTTCCAACCCACCGTCTCGCGCTGAGAAGCACTCGATCACGCACCCATTGGCAGTATCCTTTGCACACCGCCCGTCCGGCCCTTCTCCGATATGATCCCATAGGCGCTCCCTCAGAACACGCCTCCCCTCCTCCGTCCTGCACCCCTCAAACGGATCACCCAAGGCCGTGAACCCGAGCCCAACGTGCCTGATCACAAACGGCGCGACCCTAGTAACACCATGCGTGCACGAACCCAGCACCACTCTCGGCGGCTCCTCCTCCCCACATCCGGGGTCACCCCCAAAGCCGGGCGCCCTCAATCGATCCGCCCACCGCACAGCATGCCGCAACCACGGCATGCCCGCCCTGACGACGGCCTCGGCCACACCCAGCGCGCCGTTCTGCAGCAGCACCACCACGGTCCCGGCGTCCACCCTCCGCGCGCTAACGAGCGGCGCCAGAGCGCTCAATGTGTCCTGGGCGCGCGTCGTGACCAGCAAGACATCGATCTTCTCCCCAGCCCGCCCATCATCGTCGACGCGCTCGGCCGCGACGTCACCCACGTGCCGCGTGCTGGACGGTGCTGAAAAGTCGACGTGGCATGTGACGCGTCGCCCCGCGGCGTTGAAGCGGTCGAGGTGGGCGGAGTCGCGGAGGAGCAGGGTGATCGGGACACGCGGGGCGAGGTGGCGGAGGTGGGAGGCGTGGAGGAGGCCGATGGCGCCGGCGCCGCTGGATTACGGAGGGGGAAAGGGTCTTACTAAGGATGGTGGTCATAGAGAAGAACGACGGGGCATACAGAATGTGCATCGACATTAGGGTCGTGCGAAGTGTCGAATGCGAATTCGCCAAAATTGACAGCGAACAGTATAAATGCATTGAACACGCTCCAATGGCGGGCCGTCGCGAACGAGATAAGAAACTAAGATGGTACAATTACTTATCATACACCCATACACCGAGTGCAATTCGATGTCGGGAACCACCACCGCTAGAGCCCCCTGTTAATGTTACAGAACAATGACATTGCATAGTCCAACGACTGGGACAAAAATGGTACGTATTTAATATCACGATAAAATAAAAAAAATGCGAGTGACGAAAAAGCCAAAATCTTGTGCAGGGAATCGGGGAATACAAGTGTGCGCGACATGAATGGGACAGAATAAAAGCCAATTGGCTGGCAGAGACAACGATAAAAATAAATGAATACGTAGATAAACAAGCCTTTGGTGGCACAGGATCCATCAACCTCATTGACCAGCCAGATAAATACACAGAAGAATTCGTCATCGACAAAATAGAAATCGCACTTGACAACGCCGCTCATCCGCTCTTAATCTTGGCCGGCACCGAGTTCCTCCTCGGCTGACCGGCGTCCGCGCCATACCGACTCCCTCCGCCCGCAAACCCCACCGCGCCC
>JADGJL010000161.1:0-35999 GCA_027600665.1 Irineochytrium annulatum | reverse complement strand
GTGGGGAGTGGTGGGATGGGGTGTTGGAGGACTCACAGGAGGAGGGCGGGTGTCCACTCCAGCAGGGTGACGGTGGATTTGGGGTGTGGGGCGAGGACGGGGGCGACCAGAATAGGGTGGACAATCACCCCGGGCGCGTCGCAGGAGGCCGGGCAAGGGAGGGATGCGGCGGGACCGTCATCAGAGCCGGCGGAGGCAACAAAGGGTCGGGTGTTGTGGGTATATTTGGTAGATGGTGAGGTGGGTGGCGCACATCCAGGAGGAGGAGGCAAGCAGGAGGCAGCGGAATGGGGCGGTGACGGCGGAGTTGGCAAGGAGGTTGGCGGCTGCGGCGGGTGGTAGGGTCTTGAGGTGGTAGCGGAGGTGGCTGCGGGCAGCATCAGTGGATGTGTAGGAGCGCTGGCGGCAGCGGGGGAGCGGGTGGAGCGAGGTCAGGGGGCGCGACCAGGTGAAGTTGACGGGGGTGTTGTCGGAGGCGGACGAGAGGCAGCTGCTGTCGGTGTCAGTACGGGTGAGCCTAAGGGGCACCTTATGCACCTGCTTCGTAACCATATATATCATTGCCTCACGTCCCAGAGTTATGATTTTATGGTCGGGATTTTTTGCTCTGCTCTGCGCCGGTGCTTCTGGTAAGGACTTAGCATTATTCATGGGCGGTGTATTTGTGATTAGCGGATCATTAAATTGATCCGCTCCGCTCTTGGCGTTATCCTAAGTTCGTGCCCTGTCTTGATTGTTCAATAATGTAATCGAGTTCTTTGAATTGTAAATATAAATCCACCTTGAACTTAAAATCAGGCCAGTTAAGAATAGCAGCATTGAAAATAGTATTGGTCCTAAAAAGTTCGTCCTTAGACTTAATTCCAGTCATAGTCGATAGTCCAGCAAAGTTTGCGTTCAAGTTGATCTTCAGTGGCTTACGTCGGCAGTTCAATCAATCCCTCATTGTTCCTTTTTCCTTTTTCGCAAATCTCATAGTAAATGACTTGATCTTCAATTATTTAATGCAGATCGAGCTCGGGGCTCATAACCTATTGCGAGGTATCGGGGTAAGGCACTCTGTATGATCACTTCTTCAATTGCGTCTTATTCAAATTCCGACTGGCAAAAACTAACTAATTCACTACACACTTGATGTCAGGCAATGTAAAATACTACAGACAAATAAAATGATATATGAAAACCAATAATCAAGAATTCATAAATTCCAACACCTTCTCCTCCTTGTGCGTTCTCAGATGGAGGTTGATGTTGTACATGTTGAAAGGGCGCTCTGTGGCGAGTTTGATCTTCTTCGGCTTTTTCTCCCCAAACGTAGCACACTTGCAAATACGAGCGCTTCAGCGAAGGGGATTCCCTGAGCAGGCTGCGTGTTCTCGTCGCTCTCCATGATGTCCGCGGTCAACGTTCAGACACAACACCACAAATATTACATCGCAGCCTCCTTGCTCCGCACTTATATTACATCTCTTATTACGACTGTGTATTATGCTGATTTTGTCCGAGATAAAGCCACAAACCAGGTACTTTTGACCCGGGTCGCTTTCATCCATGGTTCTACCTACCACCATGTTATAGGTCACGTGACCGCTTTGACCCCTGGAACCGTTGACCCGAAGGTCAAACAAATCCTAATGCATCCATCACCATCGCCATCGCGATCGCGATCCACATCGGGCATCAATGCCAAGGCAGATGGAGAGTTTCCGTCTGTCTCGGTGACCGTCACAACGGAGCGCCGGATGTCCCGCGACCGGTCTCCATCCCCGCAGAGCAGGCTGCCTGTACCGCTTTCAGCGAAACCAGATGACAGCGCGTTTTTTGCCCCCACCGCTCTACATCCGCAACACCTAGTGAGAGCAGTTTCTTACGCTTGGACCTGCATGCAGCTTGACGAACTCGACGCGTTCAGAGCAGGCATGTCCGCGAGGGCGACTTCGACCCGTCGTTATCAACGGGGGAATTAGATCCTGTTAGAAACTCTTTAAGTGAGATGCTGAATGTCGGGCACTTCCATGAATCACCTTCGTTCCGCCGAGTCGAGAGCAAGCTCAGGACCCACCGAGGGGTGGCCGAGCTGGACTTTTTTCCAATCAATACTGCGACTATCACACCGCACGGCTCAAACGAGTCGCCTCGGATGACGCCCACTCCTACGTCGCGCGGGCCGGCTTCTTCGTCGGAATGCGGTTGGCATGAAACCATTGGTGATTTGGATTCGCGATTGGAGGGCTCGGAGCAAGACGACGAGATCTCGATTGTGCCTTCGGACACATTTAATGAGGCAGAGGACGATGTCGAAGATATCGACAACTTTCGGGATATTGGCGCCGGCGCCAATAATTGGAACCGGACGGAAGTGGGCGAGACTTTAACCTGGAATGGGACCCATCTTGGACAGCCGAGACTTGAGCTGATGTCGCCGACATTGGGGATACCTTCTGATGACGGATTGTTGACTGAAATGCGTGATCCCATACCGGCAGATTGCCCTGCTGATGAGGGAGCCGTATATAAAGTCCGTGCGGGCCGAGGGTCGGAATTCTGGGAGTACTTTAAGGGAGAACTCGTCAGTACGGACTTTGACGAGTCCCACGACCTCAAGAAAGAGCGCGTGAAAAATTTCCTAAGTGTACCACAAGAGCTCGAGAAGGTGGATTTCAGCACTGCTGCATTAAAAAAAGGCGCCTAACATGTTGATGCTAGTTTTTATTCTTAGGCTACGTAGTCTGCTTTGACTCCTTTCTCTATATCTTCACGATCCTTCCCGCCCGCATCTTTATAGCCATTCTTGCCTTTGTAAGATCATACGTCTTTCGAACCGGAAGAATGAAGTCAGCTCAAAAATGTGACATCATGAAAGGCTGCCTTGTCTTGCTTTGCTGCTACCTTCTTGAGAACGTGGATGCCTCACAACTGTATCACTCCGTCAGGGGACAGGCCACCATTAAGCTCTACGTAATCTTCAATGTGCTTGAGGTTGGAATTCTTGAGGTCGGGCAACAATAGTGACTATTCAAAGATTTGCGATAAGCTATGCAGTGCGTTTGGTCATGATATTCTGGACTCTCTGTTTTCCAAGGCAACTGTTCAGTCTCAACCTCCTGGTTTTGCTGCATATTCTGCTGCCCCGGGCGGTAGGCGCTTGGCGACTGCGGGCTACTCTGCGAGAAGGCGTTTAGGACGCGTAACTCATTTTCTCGTTGCTTTGTGCTACGTATTTGCCCACGCAATGGTGCTATTCTATCAAGTTATGACTCTGAATGTTGCCGTCAACAGCTATAACAACGCCTTGTTGACACTGCTACTCTCCAATCAGTTTGTCGAGATAAAAGGCAGCGTGTTCAAGAGATTTGAGCGCGAAAACCTGTTTCAGCTTTCATGCAGCGGTAAGGACAAATGGAAGAAGTCCGTGAGCTAAGCCGGTGCTAGATACGGTGGAACGATTCCAACTCTCTGTTTTTCTTATGATCATCACCGTCCGTAACCTTGTGGAATTAAATGGTGGATCCATTATTCCACATTTTCTCAACATTCATGACTTCGCGTCATACGCGGTTCGTCCTCTGCCGTCGTTTTCACTAAGCGAGGTCACTCCGACGGCTGTTTTCAAGAGCTTTATGGCATTATGTCATTTCGTCGTCGAGTTGCCCTCGAATTTTCTCAAGTCCTCGGCAGCGGAGTTTATAGGAACGCTTTTGGCACCGTCAATTGCCGTGTTCGCCACGGAAGTTGTCGTTGATTGGCTGAAACATGCCTTTATCTGCAAATTTAATCAAATCCGTCCTGGGGTTTACGGCAGATTCAGAGACAGTCTTTGCCGAGACTTGGTCGGCGGATCGAGAAAGGCCTATGACTCGGCAGAGAAATGCGGCAGCGGGGAGTATGCCGAGGACGCCATAAGAATGGTGCTATTGTTTGATTTTCTTTCTGTGCTGATAAACTTAGTCGTTTGTCGACCAATCCCCGGTGGTGGCCCGGCGAATTGGCTTTGTATCAATACCGCTAGCCTGCCTTGTTATACGGGTTATCTTCCAAACGTTTAGAATGATAGGAATTCAGCATCATTTGGACGTAAGCAGTGCAGACGGGAATGAACATGGTTCATTTTCGTGGGCATTCGATATGAGGCCACCCGTGGCAATACTGGAAGCTGTACGCTCCGGCGCTAGGGACTTTTACTTTGGAAACAAAACGCAACTAAAGACCGACCTCTTCATCGGCAAACTTGTAAGTCGGGCTGCGTCATTGTCACACATAGTCGCACCTATCGCTCTTTACATCACCGAGTTGGTGATATGGTTCCAAGAGCCTCTTGCGAGACAGTGGTGGATGACTATGATGGCGAAACTCGTAGTTCGGTGCATGATATTGATCACTATATATTCCAGGTTGGTTTAATCCTAATAAAGTAAAACTTTAACTTCTCGTAGTTTGGTCTTCCTCAAGCTGCTTGTTGGCCTTAATCTTATAAAGGTCGCAAGAGCGCACGTACAATGTCTTGCGGAGTCGAATGAGAGTCCCGCGCCAAGAGCCGAAGATGCATTTGCACAAAGTAAGGCTCGGCCCACCATGGGAGAGAAAGGCACTACTCCCACTTTTGTCCGGCCACGAGAAGAAAGTATTTATCCGGATGATAAATTAGATCGCATCGATCGCTTCCTGCTGGTGAAATCTCGGATTGTATAGTATATTTGCTACAAAAAGAACTGCTTTGAGTCACTTGCACTAAAGGGGATAGAGCACTTGGGGCACTTTCGTTGCCGGGAGTTGATCAGATCATCTATGCACACCTTGCTGTGACGTAGTTAAATATATTGCAGGTAGCGTCAAGCTTACCAGAACGTATGCATGCACTTAAGCAGGACGTGTGTTTTGAAGTTGTTGGTACAGCTCGAGCATTTAAGTAGAAGCTTAAATATTTAAAAAGTAGATCAGTATCATCTTCAGCACATTAGAAACGCTACCTTGTATTCATCCAATTCCTTTTGTAAGCCGGGGTCAACAACTTTTTCTTTGACAGGGTTCTCGGCTTTCCGCCGTAGCAGTTCGTACTGTTCCGCTATACGTCTCTTTGTATCTGCTTCCTCTACCAAAGTCTTGCTCTTCTCCCGGAGCAGTTTCTCTGCCTGTTAACGAGCATGGTTTAAATGCTCTGCATCTCGCGAGCGAAAAGGTTTTCTACCTCAGCGTGTTTCGTCACTAGCTTGTCCAGCCTATCTTGCAAGTCGCTCACCTTTCTCATCAACTCTGCAACCTTTTGCCGATGAATATCAGCCACCTGCGTTTTCGCTATTAAATCCTTCTCTACGCTTTGCTATTTTTATTAGCCATAAAAAAATCTCTTGTCGAACCAGCTGCTGAACCAGAGCCTTTTCTCGTTCCTCCAACTTCCGGAGCTGTTCCAGTTGCTTTTCGGATTGACGCTTGAGGGCAATGTTGTGATTTTTTTCAACATTCAGCTGCTTTGCCATCATCGCGCACTTTTGATCATATTTCGTTTTCTTCGTAAAGTAAACGGCAACCACATCATACGCGTGTACCTCCGCAAGCAGTCGTATTATATGCTCTTCCTTATCCGTCAAGTTCAAGACCTTTCGCATACTCTTGTCCTCCGCTTCTCCCCATGCCTTACCGATCGCATCAACTTCCGCCATTAAGCGTGCTTCCGACTTGCTATATTTAGCGAAAAAAAAAAAGGTGCATGCATGTCGTTACCTTTTGGTAGTATTCCACTTTTTGCTCTAAGTCTTTAATTCTATTCTGCATGTCCGCGTGGCCGTTGCTGTCGTAAACCGCAACTCGTTCGCGCAACTTCGTGATTTCATCATGCAATCGCCGCTCTGACTGAATGATCTTCAATGACTTAGATAGACACGTATGCGCGAGGACCTCACTTTTGCCTTTTCTCGTAAGTCGTATTGTGCAGCGTCAATAGCCTGTGCAGCTTCTTCAAGCTGAGCAACACGAGATTCGGCCTTTCTGAATAGCACGTAAGTACTGGCGCACGTCTCCAGCACCAAACTGCAGCCGAGATCGAAGATCATCCAGCGACAAATTCTCCCCACTCATAAAAAAATCCAACCAGAAGTTATCACCCCTTTCCATCGCTGCCTTCAGCCTTAACCGGTCTATATTTGTTTCCAAAAATTTAATCCGGTTCTGCGACGTCGTAAACGAGGAGGTCAAAGCTTGCCGAATACCTTCAGCGAGTTCGCCAAGCCGCGAATTTCTTGACTATGTTTCAGATCGACATCGTCTTTAGAGGATCGCAACTCGAGATTATGCTGCAGATTGTCACGATTGCCACGGACTCGAGTGAGATCCGCCTCAAGTTTTCGAAGCTCTTGCTCCACAGTCTTCCTGCGGGCTTCCTCCTCAGCCTACTGCCGTTAAAATTCAGAACTGCCTCTCTAACAGCTCACAGCTAAAGTTTCCATGAACTTCCTTCGTTCCAAAGTAAGGTCTTCCAGCTCAGCCGTGGTTTTTTCCAAGCGGATCTTCAGCACCATGTTTTCGTTTTGATGGTAAAAAAACTCCGCCTCCAGGTTCTGATAAATAGCGGTCTCTTTGATCTTATCATCCGGAATTCCTTAACGCCAGTAAACAATGAGATTTTTTGACTTAAATCACACCTACTTGCAGCTTTACCGCATCTAACTTCTGAAGAAGTTCGATCTTTTCCAGGTTCAAATCATTGATTTCTTTCAGTCTGCCCTCCGCAAGAAATGCCGCAGAAGTCTCATCTCCCACGTTCTTTCCCTAACAGATAGTGAATTAATGACAAAAATTATTTAGGGCACCTCCGTTGAGGACATAGGACCGTCCTTCCCGGCACCAGAGGACAGCCGTATGCGGTCAAGTTTTCGCTCAGCCACTATAACCGAGGCTTTTGCCTCCTCCAGCTCCGCTTGCAGCTCCTCGACCTTCCTTGCGCTTAACGATAGGGATACTTGCAAGGATGCATTCTGCATGACATGTCAGTGGCTTGTGACACCACGTCACAACAGACCTCCTCCGTAAGCTTCGTACATCGGTTCAAGTTTTTTTCTACCGAGATTTGTGCGGACCCTACAAAATGAGGAATGTCGGCATTCAGTAATGGTACCATTATACAGCGCATTTAAAAGCTTCCCCGTAAGTCCCTTCAACTCCAATCGCCAAGACTCTATCGTTCGCGATGCGATATCATGATCACCGCCACTCTTCATCGCGCTCAAAAATGCTGACGCTCGTTCAGAATTCAGAGCCGGCGCCCCTTTGGCGTCGGAAATCATGGACGTAAGATCAAGCGAAATCTGCTCATTAATCCCTGCTGCGGACATGGGCACCGCACCTCCGAGAGGCATCGCATAAACATCGCCGTCTTCCCCTCAAACTGGCGCTGTGTTTCGTCCATTGAAGCCATGCGGTCGTTCGTCTTCTGGAGCTCCCTCTTATACTCTTGCATTCTCCTCCATATCGCCTGCTTCTGGAACACCAGCAGTGGATCCTTCGCGGAATTATGCGGGGGGAACGATGATTAACAACCTACATCCTCGTCAGTCTCCTCAATTGCTGGCGGATCGCTCCCGGCGTCTTGATGCAAACGTTTTGCGGCCGGCCCGCCGTCGGTGGAAAGGCCACGCTTCATTATGGTTGGCACTCGTAATTGATCAAGCCGCCACAATCCTCACCGATGCCCGCCTGCACTTCGCTTTCCCATGCAGCCCTCGTGCTCGCGACCATCCCCGCAGCCCGCTACGACCGCCTGGATATGGGACGTGCGCTGTAATTCGTTTCTCGCCGAGGTAAATGATGGCACTCCGGCCAACGGTGGGTCGTCACGGCACATTCATTTTTAGCGCACGCGCTCCAACCAGTACTACGTTATCGTTGGCAGCTACTCATTGCGTAACGTGCGACCTCTTAAGGCCCTCATACATCCGCACTCGTGGGACATGTGGCTACCGGTCTTGTTCCCAGCCCGCCACGCTCGCCGCCCATACGTCTTCTGTTTTTGTCGAAAGGCAACCCACTGAGCCTGGTACAAGAGATTAGCATAGCATCTTAGTGATCAGGGACGGTTTTCTTTAAAGGGACAGCAGCCCGAGAAAGAGTCCGCGGTGTGCCGGTGCCGGACAAGGAGTTCCGCTCCATAGTCGCGAGGCACCGTCTAGGGGGACAGGCTGATTATTTGCGATAGCTATACGTCTTCGTAGGTGGATCCCTCTTACAGCGATAAAAGTTCGATGTCGCTATTTTAATGACTTTTTCTTTCAGATCTAGGGTATGGGTCGTCAAGATGACGGCGGACTAGAACCGGGTAGGCAGGGTTCCGAAATCCACACGTGGGCTTTGTCGAGAAGACAAGCATGGTGTGAAGTAGGAACGTCATGGCGGCCATCAACAGTAGGGAATATTCTCGTCTCGTGGGGAATCGTCCACGTCGATGGAGTGCTGTGAAGGTTAAAGCATGGCGCGCTGGAGATAGCAGGAGCTGTGGAAAAAAAAAAACGGAGCTGTGAAAAAAAAAAATGCCTGCTACAAACTGAATATTCGATAGCCCCTTGCTCTGAGTATTGACGTTCAGCTTCATGCGCCTGGGATGTGCAGCCTTGACAAGATGGCGCTGTTTCAGCAGCGCGTCTTTTTCCGTCGGCATCACGGCTGCTCGGAAGGCCGGCATGATCCGTTCCTGGAGCGCGGCCGAGGTCGGATCATGGGTGAAGAGCATTGGCCTGGGGACGCTGGAAACGGCTTTAATCGGTATGGTTCAGATCGATTTATCGGGAATTGGCCAACCTTTTACCGCAGAGAATGACATCAGCGGCGACCTTCTCGTGCACGCCGATCACCAAATGCTCAAGGAGCTGGGTATCGCGTCGGTTGGCCATCGGATGCACCTCCTCAAAGCCATATCCGAAAAGCTGAGCACAGACGATGGCGGTGGTGCAGACAGCGCCTTCTCTGGTTTGCTGAGCCACAAAGGCAGGAGGTATGCTAATCAGCCGTTTTAGAAAAGTGGGTGGACAAGACGGGTCTCTCGGCTCTGGCGGATGAGCTGGAGGCGCTGGTGAAGGAGGTTGGGCGGTTATCAACTGACTTCGTTCAACTGCGGGCTGACTTGAGTCCCGTCTGGAGTCTAATGAGAGAGTATAAGGTAATTTTCTTTGTATGTTTCAAATGTGGTCCTACCGGCGCAATTTTTACCTAAGTGTTCAAGCACTTTCAACAAAAATCCGAGCAACAAAGAAAAGTCAATGCCCCGTCCGGCGACGCCTCCAGTAGGGGGGGTAGGGAAACAAAGCCACTCACGGGCAGCAATGCGTCATTATCGCACTCGAAGCCACCTGGAGTTAGCATTGGCTCCAAGCCATTATCAGACCAGTCCGACTTCACATCTCCCCAAACTCCTTTGTCAGCAAATGGCGCAGTAGGAGTGTGTTTCTTACCGTCGCGTTGACGATGTTCCAGAGAGCAAACGATCCCAATATCGGTACTATCAAGATATACCTGGATAAATTGTTAAAGCGTGAGAGCGAGCCTTACAAACGGTTCAGGGTCTCCGTAATGGATCCTTGCTCGAAGATATTGCCCGCAGTCCTAAAGAAGTACAACATACCTGAGATATGGCAAAACTACGCGTTATTTATAAAGTTTAACGGTTCAGGTACTGCCTCTTTGCCAATGTTGTTTTGTTTACCATTTTTCTAGAGCGCTGCCTAAGCTTTGATGAACGGCCCCTGGCGCTACATAATGAGCTTAAGGACGGGGACGATGCGCCGGTATTTGTCCTGAAGCATATTCGGAATCCGATGGAGTACTGAACGAAATCGCCAACCGTGCGACGTTTACGAGGTACGGGCGCTACGTGAGGGGGAGAGTTTAGGAGCAGGGATCAGGAAGTGGGGAGCAGGGTTTGCAGTTTCCCATGAGGGAAGCTAGAAAGGGTTTTACATACCCCGCCATCTAAACGTATAGAATACAACAACGGCGGCTTTTGATCGACTCATCTACGTTGGGCCCCGTGCTCTATCATAGGACTTTTATCTAGCTGAGTTTTGTGTCCAGCTGAGTGCAGTCATGGTCGTTGGCACCCAACAAGTACTAGCAGGCGGTTTAAACAACGCACGGATCTTGCGAAGACCTCCATAGATGGATAGCGGAAATTTAGTTCAGATGGTTGTGGATTGCGCCATGTCAAATATTGACACCACAAGCCTTCAAGGTGGCACAGCTCCTACCGCGTGTGCAGCATAATGATCACTTACAGCATTGCACACTAGCGGTCCTTTGGATAGGCGCTTTTTCGGCTGTGTCTGGCAAGCGAGTCCGGAGGGCCCAGACGAAACAGAAAACTTCTCGGCAGGAAACCATGTAGTATGAGTGTAAAGAACCGGCATTTTTCGTTGCCAAGTTCAACTTTGCCTATCGCGGCCTTTCGCTGACAAGTGTACCGCTTCTGCACGCTTAGTTGCAATCTATAAAAGTTTGCAACTCACGTGATGTTGTGATGTTGTTCACTTTTCCAACTTGAATGGCGATCTTCATTTTGGCGATCGTCCTTGCGTCTTTTTATATGTATATCATTTAAGATCGCTTCATCATGGACTTCTCGGTTATCGAAGATGGTGGGCGTTTGGGCGACGATGAGCATGCTTTGATCACCTTTATGTAGCCATCTTCCGGTTTTACAAGTGCGGACGCGAAACCACGATGATCTGATTAACAACAGTTAAGTCCAAGGTCGCAGGAGGAAACGCGCAATGCAGAGCAGGTCCTTGCATTCAGCTTCCCGACGTTCTCGGAGTCGACCTTTTCCTCCTTGTCGAACGCATCCCCAACGGTGCCGATGACGCCATACGACTGCATTGCTAGCTGCCAAATGCTTCTAGAGCGGTCAACGTCTGTCTTTACGTTGACGTTTGCGGCTGCACATATGAGGAGGCTCGTGGAAAGCCATTTTTCGATCTTATCCCTGCCTCAGCAGCTTGAATTGAGTTTGTTGCATGATGATTCGTTTATTTAGACTTATACACATCAAGGGAACTCAATATTGAACCTCCTTGGAAACCGCGTCGACCTTGATCCACCTATATGCGCCTCTCTCGCCTCCATTTTCTGCGTCGTGACAAAGCTTGGCTGGTTCGATTTGAATGAGTTTCAAAACACGTTAAGCGACCTCTCCACATTCCTTCAGGTGGGTACTTCGTCACGCCGCCTGTCTCGATGTTGCGGTTTCTTACCGTTTTAGGCCTCAATTGAGTACCGTCTGGTTGGCATGCAGATACTTGGATGTTTAGTAGCCGAGATGAATACCCCGGACAACTCTCAGAAGAGTATGACGCGGCACAGGAAGACAGGTGGGGATTGCAAGAGCATTGCTTGTGAAAATACTTAGCATAGTGGTAAGCCGTCAGCTTCAGGGATACCCAGCTGCTGCAGTTGTTCCAGCTTGGACTGGAGGTTCTTCGCCAGCTTTTATCCAATCAAATAAGGTTTTCCAAACGTACGCCGCCGTGCTTTTTGAACCTCGGCTGAATGACATCCTTAGACACACAGGAACAACGTCTGAGAGAGCTCGATATCGACCTAATCTATAATTGTCTTTCTTTCGACTTTTTGGGAACGAATCCCGAGGAGTCGGCCGAGGACTTCGGCAGCATTTCCGTGAGTCCTTCTCTCTTTGTTCATGACATTGCCTTCCCTTTGTTATCTTAAACTAACAGACGTGCAAAATAGTTTCCCTCAAGCTGGAAACCTGTTTTTGCGGACCCAAGTACATTACAGTCTCTCTACGAGGCCTACTCCATGTTCCAAAATTCTTCCAGCACGGCGCAGCCGCCTTTGACAAGCAAGGTACGGACACGCCTATCAACAAACTGACAATGAATTTGTAATCAAGGTTATGGAGTGTCTGTCTATGGTCATATCATGTCGCAGATCTATTTGGAAGGACGAAGAGAAAGCGAAGCCCCTGTCGTGGATATTGAGCGCTTCATCAGAGATACTAAGGCGCTCGACGGGCTTGCAGGATGAAAGCAATTGTCATGGTTAAAATAGGTTGTTGTTAATCACTTCCATTAATCACCGTTTCAGAGTTTGGCAGAATGTTAGTTAGATTAAGGGTTGTCAACGATCCGAAGGAAATGATTGAAAAGCCCCAATTTGTCGAGTGGATTGAGCTAGTGACGGCATTCACAATAAAGCGGTTTCAGAAGGAGAATGTTAGTTTGGCATTATCTCGCGCCCAACTCATACAAGTTACTTAACAGTGGGTGACCAATACCGTCATGTATCTGCTGACGTTTTGGTCGAAAATGGTGATATCAATTGTAAAACCCCCTCGCCATGCTAGCTACGATGTTCTTGAAACGATGGGTTTGCAGGTTCTTTTGTTTTCGGTCACGTAAAGTTCAAACTTTCCAGGTCGTGAAGGCTTTCCTAAGCTCGCGCATCGAGTCAGTCGACGTCGAGGACGAAGATCAGGGTGCGTGATCTGTCCGCGAGAAGCAGTACTAATAATTTAGGGCCATTGCTGGAGGACGAGCCGGCTTTGTCCTCGCTTATCGAGTTGTTAACGCCAGTGCTACGATTGAAAGTCAAATACACTGAAGTCAGCGAATATCTCAAGGGGGTATTTGATTCGTTTGCTGTCGACTATCAGGTAATTTAGAGGTTTTGGCGCGCATCTCACTGGTACAGGATAATTTGAAATATCTGGCGACGGGGCCTATCTCCGCAGATGTTCGACGGCGCCTTCAATCAATCCACAGTAAGAAATTTATAAACAGCGCTAGCTCTCATGTTTGATATAGAGAAGTTCACATGGTGCGTCTATGTTATTGGTGCGGCGGTCGGTGCTAGAGTTCCTTACGAGGTTTGTATAGCTTCGGACCTTCAACCATTTACCCCCTTTCCTTACTAGAATGTTGACGAACATGACCTAATAGATGGAGGTTTGGAAATCTATGCAGAAACGACGCTAACCAAGGATTAGATTTAGCCAGCCAAGTCTTACAGGTTGCTATCTTTTATAATTGCACTTTGTAAGGTTTAACAGAAATTTAGCTACTTGAAGCAAGCAGTAATGGCTACCTGCGGCAGGTTTAAATTTCAGAATTAACTTTCTTGTACTTACCTCGATAATGTTCAGTACAACGATCTAAAGACGGAGTCTTTAGATTTGTCATTCTTGTATTTCTTTCAGCAGTTTCGAAGGAGTTATTTTGGTAATTTAATATTGAAGACTTGTACTAAATGTACCGAAGCTGAAAGTCACCAGGGTGTGAAGGTTTTAGTCAAACTAGAAGCGCGGTGTTAAGGTTTTTGATCAGGTTTATCAACGGTTGGCCGAGGTCTTCGCTCTCAACGACCAGTTTATGGTCCTAAACGTAATGGTGCAGACCATGTAAGGAGTTACTTTCCTCGCCGGAATAACTGTTTGCAGATGCAAAAACTTAAAGTTTTGCGCAAATCAAGAAGCGGTTATAACGAAAACTATTCAACTTCTTGTTGATCTTTCTAGTGGGGGATCTGGAGGGTATGTTATTCCTTTATTGCCTTCTACACCGTAATCTTTCTCTAATGTGGGACTTGGGGTAGGAGCGCATCTATTAAGCATCTCCGGAAGACGGAGACTGCTCAAATGCTGCTACAGTACCACACATCGGACTTTTTCACCTTCCTCGATGTGCCGGCTAACAAGCGACGTCGGATGACGGTAAATTCAATTTTTTGGACGAAATTTAAACCTCTCCGCAGTACTACACCGCATTATGTCGCATTCTCTTTGCCGCGGAGGAGATCCAAGACGCCGAGATATTTGAATTCTTGGCCCCGTTCGGCGCAAAGCTAGACAGACTGTCCCGCCTTTCAGATGTTTCGTTGTTTCGCCAACTGGAGGCGACGGCTGTGATTGACGGCGTTTTCCGGGATTTGCGGGGCTTTGTATATGCCCTAGATAGTGTGAAGAAGGCCTACGTGACATTTTTCGATTGGTTTTATCCCTATATACCCACCATGTTGAGAGCCTTGGAGGCGAACCACGATAACGCTGTGTCCATTTCTATTTTGAGGTTTTATTCGGAGTTTGTCTGCAACAAGAACTCGGTTTTGACTTTCTCTGTTCTCCGCGTCTCTGAATGTTGTTTCTTGACAGAGGTTCGATTTTGGCTACTCTTCGCCAAAAGGGTAAGGCGGGATTTCTGCTTTTGCATGCGTACAATCGTCTCAAAGCCGACTAGAATCTTACTCTTCCGAGAAACAAGTAAAGTAATGGTTGCGTACGGTATGTTCATGTTCATGTTGCTGTGCTAAGCTAGAATTAGGGAGGCTCGCCTTGGCAAGAAATATTGATGAAAGCAGAAAATGGGAAAAATACAAAGGCTTCCTCTTGCTTTTGTATGGTTTCATTTTTATAGACGCGACTCTGATCTCCGATTAGTAACATAATGAGATTTTCTCTTGCCGGCAAATACGTTAACTTTGGCGTGTTTGGGCTCTACAACGACACGGCTTTGGACGATGCTTTATGTGTATATTTCGAGATACTTCTGCACCTTCCACTCGCCGATTTATCAGTTATACACCATCTCGAAAGGTCCTTCTAATATTATATTAGGCATTTCCTAAACTCTCTTTGGCCTATTTCAACCTGCTCAATGTTTTCTGTTCCGATCGACTCTTCGAGCTGAAAGATATCGACGCGAACGTGTTTTCGGCGATTCTACAGGCGTTGGCTGAGGGCGTGAGACATCCGAACGACGAAGTCACAAATGCTGCCTGTGGTGCAATAGACTTCATCGCAAGCTTTCTATTTAAGCAGTCACTTATTGAAAAGCGGCCTCCGCACTTCCTCGTGCAGCGGATATCCGAATATCCACAATTGTTGCAATTTATGCTTTCGCGCGTTGTCGATGTTGTCATCTTTGAGGGTCGGACAAATCAATGGACGTTGACCCGGCCACTTCTTCCGCTTATTCTGCTTAATCAACAGGTATTATGCATGGTCTGGTATTAAAAGACTGACACTGTGAAGTACTTTGAATATTATACTGCAAAGATCGTTCAAAGTCAATTGCCCGAGCGCCAGCCTGCTCTTACCAAGGTTTCGTAAGCGGCGTAAATCGATCTAAGACAATTAGGCTTTCCATGCACTCACGGACGGGGTCGGCGATAATCTCCAAGCGAAGAATCGTGACTTTTTTACTCACCAAGTGACCCAATTTAAGGTAGTAGTTTTTTGCTTGGCACTCATATGTATCTGATCACTCTCACTCCTTCCAGAGGGAGCTAATGACTCACAGTATCATCCTCATATCACCAGCCGAATAGTCTATTCACAAAATATCATGGCTATCATTGCAGACTTTACACATAGAAATACACGGTACAAAATACACGCAGCACGTATACTTTCGTATCACCCACCCATTTCCCAGCATCGTTCTCCCTCCGCCGTCCTCGGCCGAATTTAGGTACTGCGCCCACTTGGAACAGCCTAGCGCCAGCATCAAAAACGGCGGGAGATATAACGTGTCCGGCGGTGAGAAACCGAAATCGCGGTTCGCCGATATGCTTCGATTACCGCACACCAATGTGGCGCCGCCTAACCGAGGAGGATCATCATTGTGCACCAAGTTGCGACAATGCTCTTCATCTCTCCACTATCCATTCTTTGGCGCAGGACAGCAGTCGCATGTGAGCTTCTGCGATTTCCAGTTAACAGTGCTCCAACGTTTGCCTCCTTTAAAGTCTAGCTCTACTTTGATATTGTGGAGCTGCACGAGCTCTCTAATGAAGGCAATATCCGACTGGGGATGAAGTTGTAGCATATTCCGAAGGCGGCACGGGCGAAGAACCGGGTCGGCCGAGTTTGCAATCTCTTGCAAGGTAGAGAAAAGATGAGAGTTCAGGCTGGAAAAATACCTAAGCATGCATCCATTTAGCTTCAAGGATAAAATATTAAAAGAAAATTACACACTGTATTAACTGAACTGCGGTGTTGACGGTCGCCGACTGCTGCATTTCAGGTGAAAAGGCACCGATAGCTCCTGCGGACTTTGATGGATCCACGTTAATGTCGATTGTTCGGTCGAGAATGTTTTGGAGGTCCTGAAAGCGACGAGTATCGTTCTCATTCACCGTAAACTTCCGTGATGGGTTTTCGGTAGGCGCTGTCGCCCTAAACTCCGAAACCACCAACTGCGCGGTAGCATCTAAGTGACTGACATACAAATCCCAGAGCTGAGGCTTGCTGAAAAAAATCAGCTCCGTCGTACCTAAAAACAAATTAGTGCCGCGCTACTACGTAGAAAGACTACATGCTGTGTAGGTTTTAAGCTGCTCCAATTCCGCTATGTCAACCACGTTCACAAAGAAAAGGGGTTGAAAGCTGACAGCGTGTCCGTTGTGGCAGTTGCCATTGTCAGAACATAGAAGCTGCATACAAAAGACTAACATTTAGGCAAGCATCACAAGAGCCAACATACTGTCGTCGCAGAGGACTTTTACTGGTGGCACCCCGTAAAAGAGAACGCGTTTTTGAAGCAAAACGTACTTCCACAGGGCGAAAACATTCCGACCAAACACACTGACGAAGTTCGGAAAGCTTTTCACTGGATGATCCGCCTGGAAGACGCATTAAACATTGCTCATCTCCTTTACCTCACCTGCAAATGCGGCAGTCCCATGGACTCCACAAGATGCACATTCATAAGTGGTTCCCGGCCCGCTGTTTCAAAGTAATTTTTAAGGTCGTCATATTCCCCGAGATTGACTGAGAAATTGTTTGCCATGCTTCGAAGAAAGGGTAGATGTCGATGTAGCCCAGTATATGAGTTTGATAAAACGCCGACTGAGCGGATACGCGCACCCCGCTCTTTCCTCATCTCGGCATCCCGCGACGTTAAGACATGACGCTGAAAAGCGCACAGCCCGTACTTGGATTTCTTCCGAAAGTATATCAAGTCCGAGGTGACCGCGTGGGAACCCGACGGCAGCGATTGGTACTCAACTCCGGACAGGTCGACGTCCAGTGGATACTGATACTCGATCATGTTCCCCCTTAATGTGTCGAAACGAGCCTACCTCGTGAACGTAAGTCGCGATACGAGAATGCATACAAGGAAGTTACACTTACGACAAACACAGCGCAAAGGTGATCAAACTCATCCTCCTCGTCGCCTTCCATAGCTTGCATGAGAACTAACGAGCTCGGGGATGGCGCGAAGGCACTGGGATCCACAACATCCTCCGCCTTAACACAGGATTGGTACAATAAGCTTTTATCGACGACGGAGTCGGAAACACAGTCTTTCAGGGCGTCCTCCAGCTCGTTCTCCAGTTGGCGAGAAGCGACCATGTGTGGACTCCGATCAACTCGGCTGAGGCTGGCACTGCCGTTCACTACGAGTTGTGGAGAGCGGGGGCGATGACTCAGCGTGAAAGATCTCTCTGTTGTTGTGCGTCTTGACGACGACGGTTCCCTCGTGGCTTTCACACTCGCTGCTCGCTCCACCCCAAGCCAGCTACGGATGCTGAACGCGCTTCTAGGCCTGGGACCCGCCTCTTCCTCGCGGTCACGGATCCGGCGAGCCTCCGGTGTTGCGGCGCCAGACATGGACCTGCAGCCAAAGCCACGATCGCGTATATGGTGGTTGGCTAAAGGAGTTTTTGACGACCTCATACAGCTCTTCGCTGTGACAACACCTCATTCACCTGACAGCAGCATCCTCGTCGTCCTGGCACCAGCAGTAGCAGTAGCAGCGCCATCACGCCATTATGTCGGAAGTCATCGCATCGCACGTCTTTGGGCTCAATAGGGAGGTCAGAAACAACGTGACGTACCTCGATGAGCAGACTATCCTCTATCCCGCCGGGACGCAGCTAGTTCAATACAACGTGGAGCAAAAGATTCAACGGTTTCTGCCCGTCAACGAAGGGGATGGAATCACAACGATGCACATCAGCTCGGGCCAGGCGTACGCGGCCGTGGCCGTGAAAAGCATTGACAAGGGACCCTTCGTCATCATCCTCGATCTACAAAACTTGCGCCGAAGGAAGATTTTGATGCCGGCGGAAGGGGCTCTGTCCAAAGTAGCGCTGTTTATAGCTACGCAATGTTAACTGGAGTTCTCAGGAAATTATTGCCGTTTCCTTTACAAATGACTCCAAGCATGTTATCGCACAATCTGGCGCTCCAGACTGGTATGGTGTTTTGCCGGCAGTGTGATATTGACAGACTGCAGGTGTCTGTACTATTGGTCGTGGGAGAAAACCAAGTTGTTAGGGAGCGTCAAGTCAACTAGCAATAACAACGCAGAAATACATCAGATGACTTGCAACCCTTTTGATCTCTCCAATACTCAAGTTTGTGTCACGGGCAACGGCATATTCCGGATATTCCGGTATCAGGAGGGGAACTTTAAGTTAATTAACCAACAGAAACCAGACAAGGTTCGATTTCTCCCCTCTCCGTCTGATGCTCCTTACTTGTCGTAGAACCTTCTTTGTCATTGCTGGATCAATGACGTTCGAATTATCGCGGGCACGGAGGATTCGAAGCTGCTTATTTTTGATTCCGGTGACCTCATTTTGGAGATCTCGTATGTTGTGCCAATGTCCAGCACCCTGTCCTCAAAGCCCCCGTGTATTGGGACCGTTACGTCCTTTGCCGGCGGGGTCATGGCGGGCACCTCGACTGGTGTGTGCGTCCTGTTTGAGCGGACAGACGACACCTACCTCTACAAGAAGAACAAGGAGTTTCTTCTGGAGGACAGCACTGTGGGATGCATTGCTCTCAGTCCTGCCGAGGACATGGCCGTTTGCACGCTCGGCAACAGCCAAATATACGTCGTAACCCTAGACGCCGACTCTTCAAAGGGTGAAGAGATAAAATGCGATCGGTTAGCTCAACCCTTTCACAACGGCCACGTTTTGGGGATGGACACTTGCGCCAGGAAGCCACTGATAGCGACGTGTGGGGCCGATAAGTCGGTTAGGATATGGAATTATGTGGAGAACACGATTGAGGTCATCAAGTACTTCGACGATGAGCCTTTGAGGTATACCCGCGCTTATAAACGAGGCTTACATTTCAAACAGCATTGCTCTTCACCCCTCAGGGCTGTACGTCCTCGTGGGTTTCGCCGATTCCCTAAAGTTGATGAACGTTTTGATAGACGACATTCGGCCTTTCTGGGAGTCGAACATCCGTGGCTGCAGAGAGTGTCGTTTCAGTAACGGTGGACAGTACTTCGCTTCCGTCTACGGGTCAACCATTTGCATTTACAGCACATGGTCCTTTGAGACCATCGGGAACCTGAAGGGCCACTCGGGGAAAGTCAGGTCAATATGTTGGTCGCAGGATGACTCGAAGCTGGTCAGTTGCGGCCTGGACGGGAACGTGTTTGATTGGAACATCAGCTCGTTGAAGCGGGAAGGCGAGGTCGCCGGCAAGGGCGTACTATTCACATCCGCTTGCTATACTACAGATGCGAAGACGATATATGCAGTTGGCTCGGACGGCGTCGTGAAGGTAGAGCGCCCATGACCACACGATGCTAACTGCATAATTAGGAAATTGCTGATTCCCATATCTTCCGCGAGATTCCGACGAAGAGTATCTATACGCATAGTACGACGTCCATCCGGCCCTCAACGTACTAACTTACTTTCTTAGTCTCAATTGCACGCTCTGGCAAGCTTTTCTTCGCAGGTGCGCATCCTGAAACACCTAATGATTTATTAACGTTGTAATAGCCACCGGCAAGGGAGGCATACGTGCTTATAAATATCCGTTCGGTATTGACCAGACCGGCAATGAGAGCGTTGAGTTGCTGTGTCATTCTGCCCCTGTGACGCGGATGCGAGTTTCATATGACGATTCACATGTGTTCACCTGTGGAGAGGATGGCTGTCTGTGGATTTATCGAGTGCAAGATAAGGAACAGCGCGGGTTGAAGCGCGAGAAAGACTGGGTTTACTCGGATGAGGTTTCATACTTAGATCGTTGACATTAGCTAACCGCTTGTGCAGATCCTTGTTACAAAATCAGATTTGAAGGACAACCAGAAGCTGATGATCGAGCTCCGTCAGAGGGTTGAGGCACTCAAGAGCGAAAACGAAACCCAATTGCGCCTGAAGGACCTGAACTACAGCGAAAAGCTGAAGGAATTAACGGATAAATACATGACAGAGATAGAGGGACTTAAGCAGTTGACCTCTGCCTTGCAGAACGACCGAGCGGCGAACGAGCTGAACCACAAGGCGGAGCTCGACACCGCAAAGATTGTCAACGGGGCAGAAGTGGAGGAGGTGAAGACCGCTTTCAATGTCAAGATAGCTGCGGAGTCGGAAAAGTTTCAAGAGCTTTCTCAGAGAACAGCTCAGTTGAAGAGTGCTTGGGAGAAGCAGATTAATGACACGGAGACGTTCCATTCGTCGCGGGTGACCCAGATAACGGACTTTTACCGCAAGCGCGTGCAAGAAAAAATAGATGAGATTCAGCAGGTGAGGAAAACACAGTTACGCTCGCTGTTGACAAGACCGTCTAGCTGCGCTCGCAATTCTCGAGACAAGTTAAAGACTTCGAAGTGCATCTCTTGGAGATAGAGGAGGACGCGAACCACGAAGTCCTTCAAATCGGCTATACCTTCGAGACGAAGCTGAAGGTGGAGCGCGAGTCGCTGAAGGCCATAAAGGAGGAGAACCAAAACATGAGGTCTAGGTTTGAGAAGTTGACGACAGAAATTGAGGACAATAAGGGAGGCCTAAACAAGATGTTTACGGAGGAGCGGCGCCTGCACAGCATCATCAAGGGCTTGGAGAAGGACATAATTGGGGTCAAGAGAGAGGTGAACGTCGGGTGATATCATTGCCTAACGCGATGCAGATGCAAGAACGTGACGACACAATTCAAGATAAGGAGAAACGGATCTACGATCTCAAAAAGAAAAACCAGGAGCTGGAGAAGTTCAAATTTGTTTTAGATTACAAGATTGCAGAGTTGAAGAAGCAGGTAGAGCCACGGGAGAAGGACATTGTGCTCTTATCCAGGCAAATAAAGGTAACTATCTTGCTATCTATAACGTGGCCGCCAACAGAAATAGGAAATGGACGATGAGCTTCATCAATATCACAAGGGTCACGATATCCTGGACACGACTATTCAAGACCTCGTCCTCAAGCTGCGCGCTACGCAGATGGAGGCCTGTGTTGAGAGCGGCAAATGCAGGGACATAAAGACAATCGTTCGCCGTATTCAGAACGATGTGCAGACGCTTTCGAAGGACTCGGATGACATTAACGACCTAAAGGTAGAACCTCGTTTAATATTTAGTGACTTACCGACTTCGGTGACAGCATACCCTCATATCCACCTTCCAAAAGTATAACGTCATCGACGACGACAGTTCTCGGTCGTCGTCGAAGCCTGTGGCCACGAAGAAGAGCCTTCAACGAAGATCGGACGACGGTGGGCCGCTAGAGGAGGAGATGGAGGAGGCAAGGCAACGCGAGCACCTGGAGAGGACCATCGCGACGCTCCGGCACAAGCTGCTCAAGGGCGAGGAGTCCAGATACACGGAGAATCTGAGGATCATGCAGGAAAACGTTGTGTTGATATCGGAGATTAACATTCTACGGAAGGACTATGAGGCGGTTCGTTGATATTTGGATCCACTCGAAGACTTTCACTGACGTGCTAAGCAGGTCAAGTCAAAGGTTCAACGATGCAAGACAAGCAGTGAGGGCCTGCCGGCATTACTATTTAAGTGACGGATGTGCAAGGGGGTCAACTCTAAGGAAACATTGTAAAATGTAAGGGCAAACAATAAATTTGCCATGCTAGGAAGTGTTCTCATCCTCCGTCGCCTCGAATCGATGCTTCGGGCGCCGTCTGGGATCGTATGCTTCACCCACGGGGCCGGCAAGGTACTCCGGCGGCTCCTGCTCCGTACCCGCCTCCTCATGGTTAGCCCCAACATCCACCTCCAAGCCGTCGCCACTCCCCGTCAGCCCGCCGCAGTACTCCGGTGGAGGCATAAAATTCGCGATCCCCCCGCGCCGCTCAAACAGGACCGTCCGCGGCAAGTGCAGGTCCCAGCCCGGAACGACTTCGACGGCTTGGACGACGGTGTCAGCAGGGTCGGCCTGGGTCACGACGCGGAGCGGAACGGAGATTGAGTCGTCCTCCTGATCTTGCGAGGAGTGAAACAGGTTGTTAACGGATCCCCGCTTGTATATCCCGCTGCCTGAGAACGGAGACGAGTGGAACGACTTTTTATAAGATACGCCGTTCTTCCGGTTGAAGTAGAGTTTGATGACGATGGAGTGCTCGACAAAGAACTCGGCGCTTTTCCAGTCGGGACGGAGGTTAGTTACAGGGATGAAGAATTGCGCGTGGAGGTATTTATCGGTCACGCTGCCCGACGCTGTTAGTGAGGAGGAGTTGATGCCTTTGTCTTTCGGAAGGTAGGCGAGCGTTGGCGTTTTCCGCAGGGGTTCGGGCGAATTGTGGGACCACCCGGCTGAACTCATGTCCTTTTGATCAATTGTCCAGCCGTCCTCCACCACGGTACATTCAATTTTAAAAATGTCTTCAAGACCAAGTTTGTCGCTTGCCGACTCCTCTGCGGCTGGCGACGGCTTCAACACCACGTCTACTTTCGCCAAGGTGTCCGATATGCCGCCCAGAAAAACCGCCCGCGGGTGCACAATCTTAACGCTAAAGTGCCCCTTTCGAGACTCGATCTTTACGACGCGCGTTGGTTGCTCATCATCCGCAGTTAACCACCATAGCGGCAGCACGTGCTTAACTTTCACGCCGATCTCAAGGTCCCAGAACTGTCCTTTAATGCCGTTAAGCACCAAGTCGAAGCGATACGCCTTTCCGCATTCTCGCGTTCGCCCAAAACTCTCCCGCTCGCCCTCATCCTGCCGTATGGGTATCGCCCCTTGAAAGGAGGCAACGAGTTGAGGCAGCAGTGGCGTGAGAGGGATTGCAAACGGCAGCTCCAGTCTCCGGCCAGCTTCGAGCTCTTCGTACTCTTCCCCGTTACTCGGCGCGAACAAGGTATTTGAGACGACAGTGGCCCATCTATGAGTAGAGAATTAGTCACTAATGAAAGCAATAGCTATAAATATTATTAACAGGAGTTTGAGGGTAGGACGCACACGAAGGTGTTTGGGAGGACGCATGATTTCAGGGTCAGGACCACACTGGAAACTTTGCATGCTCGGTTGATGATAGCGACGAAACATCCTCGGTAGGTCAGGGGCGTGGACGGCATCGCACCTCTTGCAGGGATGTGAATGTCCTCGCAGGACACGGCCTGCAGCTGGACCTTGGGCGTGAACATCCCTTACAATCTGCTGTTCAAATTGGACGTCAGCAAAGTGTGGAAGTGAGAACTAGCAGCACCTGTGCGGGAGGCTTGCGACGAGGATAGCAGTAAGACCGTGAAAATGTTGCAGATCAAGCAGGCGTGAACCAGAGGGGATGGCCGGGATGGCACGAGCAAGCGATGGTCGCTGATTGAGATGTGGCCAAGTGCAATGCCGATGGCCAGGCTTTGACAGCGCTTGAGCCACTTCAAGATGGATCTGCGCTGAGGTTATATCAAGCGAACTGCACAGCACAGCGAGATTGCACCACTCCTGGCCGCGAACCACCAGTCGGCACGGTCGCCTATTATACGCTTCTGAATCTGTTCCCTGGACGGTGCGGATGGCGTGGGAAAGCCTCTTCGGCATCATTCCGACGCTCTCGTCATCCCTGCCAGCCTCTTGCGCTGCCTTCGTTTGTTGAAGGCCGCGGCCTTGGACTTCTTGTTAAATCTCTTGTGTTTCATTGCAGAATGTGATCGGCATGAGGGAGTCGGCTGCTGACGACGAAGGCGGCGGGATGGACTGGCGCGTGGCGATATTTGCGAACTCACGTCTGGCCGAGTCGCCGTCTGCTGCGAGAGGCGGTAGCGGCGTCGTTGGGCTTCGGATGTCGAGATGACTGTCTGCGCTGACAGAGAGGTGGCGTGCGGACTTGGATGACCCACGTACACGACTGAATGTGGGGCGGAAGGAAGAGACCACCTCGCCTTCGGACGCTGTCGCGGCATTTTCTACTTATTTCCTTTCCCAACCTGCAATGCCACTCAAACACATGGTCCTCCCCACGTTTTCGCCCCTCCGACCGCGCCCGATGTCGCCACACATCAGGCCTCGGTAACTTTTTTTTACTCGGCTGCATCCCGACGCCGGCTCTGCTGGGGAGTTGGGACATCTCGCCAGCCGTCCGCTCGTGTACAGCGGATGCGTTTGGTATTGTGACGACAGCCGGGAGAGTGATGTGGTACGGAGAAGTTTTTTTTTGGGGGGGGGGGGTGGCACGAGCAGGAGCACGAGACTGGCTCTTAGATGCATCTTTCGTAAGGTGAACGAGAACAACCGAACTAGAGCTGGAATGGATCTTGTTCCTGTTATGGACCTGGTACACTCGCTCCAGTTGGCTGTACCAATCAATTACGTAATCCTTATTGATACTCGTAAAATTTATTTCTCCGAATAAGTTGCAAAAGTCGCCTCATACTGCGTCATGTCCACCCTCCAAACAGCACATCACACGTTACGGCATCAAACATTAGAATGGCCCGCCTCGGTTGTTGTCCAAGATGCGAGTTGCCACACCCGGTCGCCCCTCGTCCTCCTCGTTCCCCTCTCGATACGGCTCCAGCATCTCATGGGGCGCGAACCATCTGCTTCAGAGCTTCACCGATCGCGTGTCCAAGGGGTTCTGTGATCGCACTTATCTGCAACCCTCCCACGCCTGTGTTCCGCCGTCACCTCCACGCCTTGTGTATGTCTCCGTCCTCTTGGCCTGAACGCCAACCATCCGACGATCGACTGACCGCCAGCAGCCTTTCCCCGAGCTATCCACTCTACACCAGCCGCGCAGCTGAGGCTGGCGTAGGCCCGCTGCCGCGTCCAGGTTGGCCCCGCTATCCGCTATCTGCCTAAAGCGGGAGTCCAGTCGTACACCGTTGAAACAGCCCAAAGCGGGAGTCCAGTCTTACACAGAGACGAGTCCACCCGGTGATCGGCATCATTGATAGGGCCCTAGCATTTCCACGCAGCAACATTTGATGGATGCAGCTCCGAAGTTACTGAAGCCGAAGTCGGGTCAAGCCAGTCGAAACAAAAGTCGAGGTGAGCAAGCTCCTGCGCCGTCTCGACGCTTAGTCGTTAACCATGGAACGTGGCTATCCCGTATCTAGCTTGGATCAGATCTGTCCATTGCACTGGTGCCACCGCGATCTTGTCGTTTCAGTGTCAGGAAAAAGACTGGTGTACATTCCGCATCGCGATCCACTGTGTAGCCGCCGTCCGTTGCTGTCATGGATGCGAAAAACGACGTCTTCTTTCAAAGCCTGCGGACGGCGCGGTGGGATTGGGTGACACGCTCAGCTGCTGACTGGGCAAATCAGGACGGATGCAAGCAGAATCAAGATAGCAAATGAGCTACGGGATCATGTCTGCTCCCATAACTTTTTGTATTCGTCATATAATGATCTCAGGTTATCACGGTTTCTCGAGAGATATCCGGCGAGACCTTCACCAAATTCATGAACGACATCAACCGCCGGATTTTTGATTTAATTAACAGCCATGATGTCAACGACAAGATTGGTGGGATCATGGCTATCGGTACGCGTTCCGTGGGCATTTAGGGTTGTCCATTTCGTGTGGCTCCTAATGCATGAATCAGACAAGTTGATTGACTTCGACGGGGAGGAAAATACCACAAAAATAACGCGATTTGCGAATTATTTGCGCATCGTACTTCCTGGCAGCGACCCGCAGATATCCGTCCTTGCTGCACGCGCTCTGGGTAAAGTGAGGCAAGATGGTGTGTGTTAATTAGCCGCAGGCAGGTTAGCGCTGCCGGGCGGTACCCTGACAGCCGAGTTCGTCGAGTTTGAGGTGAAACGTGCCTTGGAGTGGTTGCAAGGTAGTTGATGACAACTAGCTAAGGCTTAAGTCGTCTTGCAGGTGATCGTAACGAGGCTCGCCGATATGCGGCAGTTCTGGTGTTACGGGAACTTTCCATCAGCACGCCAACCCTCCTCTTTGGCTTTGTTACTCAGATCTTAGAGACCGTTTGGGTGGCTTTACGCGACTCCAAGGTGGATCGTTGGACCTGACTATTCACCTATTTTGCTCTGACCTGTTTATTCAGGTCGCCATTCGTGAGGCCGGCGCGGAAGCACTGAGTGCATGCTTGCTTCTCATGCATCAGCGAGAGAGTCAGATTCGACGGCTTTGGTACCGGAAGATCTATGAGGAAGCCGAGAGGGGGCTCACAAAAGCAAACATGACAGAGAGCGTGCATGGCGCTTTGTTGGTTTTCCGCGAGCTACTCACCCATACGGGAAAGGTACCCTGCCAGTGTCTCGATTTGGCTCAACTTTTTTAAACAGTTCATGGAGGGTAAATACAAGGATACGAGCGACATGATTATGAGATTTAAGGATCACAAGGACGTCCTTGTGCGAGGGACGGTGATATCGCTATGCTCCACTCTCGCAGCTTTTGACCCGAATACATTCGTCGCAACACATCTAAACAGCTGCATGGGGTATTTGTTGAGTCAGTTAAAGAAGGAGCGCGATCGCCCAGCTGGTAAACATTACCTTGTATGATCTTTACTTAGTCTTTAGCCTTTATCGCGATAGGGAAGGTTGCGATGGCCGTTGGAAGCAGCATTACCCCATACCTCGACGCGATCTTGAAGAATATAAAGGAGTTTTTAGTTCTTCGGACGTAGGCGCCTTGGGTCTCAAGTTGATGTAACATCGTGTAAAGGCGCAATAGATCCGGCACCGAATCGGCCCCGCTCTTTCAGTGCATAAGCATGCTCGCGACAGCCGTCGGTCCGGCTCTCACAAAGTATATGCACGAATTGCTGGACCAGATCTTCGCCTCCAGCCTGAGCGAGCCGTTGCGACAAGCGTTGGTTGACTTGTCCTTTCACATCCCGCCGCTACTTCCCACCATTCAAGGTATTCGTGCCCACGGTTATTCGTGTTAACATTCGCAGACCGCTTTTTGGACATGCTTTCAATGATATTGTGCGGTGAGCCTTATCGACATCCGGGGGCGCCGTCGCGGTCATCGCAGCCTTCATTCTATCAAGTTCGGGACCCTGGGGTGAGCGTCATGCTGTTTGTAATATACTAACCCTTCAGGTGGGCGAGACTCGAGATGTTGAGAACTTAATTTTGGCGTTGAACTCCCTAGGTAGCTTTGACTTCTCAGGTGAGAATCGTCACCTTCTCCGTTGCAGTGCCCTTTCTACTCGTGATATTGTTCTAGCGTCGTCGCGCATTGACTTGTTTTCTCACCATATTTCTGACATGTACGTGCAAAGGGAATATGCTGCACGAGCTTGTCAGGCAGTGTGCTATCACATACCTTGAGGATGACAATGCAGGTATTCGGAAGGCCGCTGCAGTGACGTGTTGTCAGCTCCTAGCCCGCGACCCTATATGTTTCCAGGTACACACCTCTCTTGATGATCATGCGCATTGACGATTGTAGACGAGCAACTACGCGATGGAGATCGTAGGGGAGGTGCTGGAGAAGCTTTTGACGGTTGGGATCACCGACATGGGTTTGTTAAGTCGATTCTGCCGTGCGCCCTAATCCGAGTAGATTTCTCTATCCGCCAAACCGTCTTAATTTCTTTGGACGAGCGCTTTGATCACCACCTGGCGCAAGCGGAGAACATTCGGACACTGTTCATTGCTTTGAATGACGAGGTCTTTATTATACGGCAGCTTGCAGTCACGATTATTGGCCGTTTATCCATTCGAAACCCCGCCTACGTAATGCCCTCGCTGCGCCGTACCTTGATTCAACTTTTGACCGAACTCCAGTACTCCGGAGTAAGGTACCTTTGGCTTTTTTTTCTCGTTAATCGTTTGGTTTAATTTGAACAGTTTGCAAAAGGAGGAGAGCTCAAAACTGCTCGGCCACCTCATCTCGTCGGCCCAACGATTGGTGAAACCTTATGTCGAACCCATCTTAAAGGTTCTTCTTCCGAAAATTAAGGACGCCAGTCCGGCAGTTGCGGCCAAAATTCTCTCGGCATTGGGCGAGCTTAGCCAAGTCGGCTGTGAAGATCTTTTGCCCAACCTCGATGATGTGTTCCCCATGATCATCGAGGCGTTGCAAGATCAGAGCAGCTCAACGAAGCGTACGGCGGCGTTGCGAACCATGGGGCAGTTGTCTTCGAATACCGGGGTAGTCATATCACCATACCTCAAGTATCCGAACTTGTTGAACTTGTTGATAAGCATACTGAAGTCTGAGCAGTCCCCGAACTTGCGTCGAGAAGCGACAAAGGTTATCGGAACGCTTGGGGCATTAGACCCCTACAGACACAAGGTACCTGTAGACAACCAATGTGTGATTGAAGTGTTTTAGCTAGTCTCGGATCCAGACAGCTCCCAAGGAGGTATACGAGCAGAGTTACACTCGATGCCGCTAGGGCTTGGGCCGTCTTCCGAGGATTACTATCCGACAGGTTTGGTTTACCCTGGCGTTCCCTTCTTTAATCTGAGTTAGTTGCCATAAATGCTCTGATGAAGATCTTGCGGGACACTTCCTTGAGTGTTCATCACACCGCTGTTATTCAGGCAGTTATGTACATTTTCAAAACGCTGGGCTTGAAATGTGTCCCTTTTTTGCCGAGAGTAACACTTTTTCTTACTCACTTGGTTATCTGATCAGTCCACAGATTATGCCGCCGTTTCTGAGCATGATGCGGTCGTGCCCGGCCGGGATGCTAGAGTTCCATTTTCAACAGCTCGGCTTACTCGTGTCGATTGTGAAGCAGCATATTAGAAACTATTTGACCGAGATATTTGCCTTGATTCAGGAGTATTGGAGTCCAATTTCAAACATTCAAATCACCATTCTGTCTTTGGTTGAAGCCATCGCGTTGGCGTTAGATGGGGAGTTTAAAGTGTACTTACCGACGTTACTCCCTCAAATGCTTTTGATATTTGAGGCCGACATAAGCGAAAAGAGGCTCCCAACTCAGAAGGTTCTTCACGCGATGATTATATTTGGGTCAAATCTGGAGGAATACCTTCACCTGGTCATTCCATTTATCGTGAAACTTTTCGAGAAGTCGGATGTCCCCCTTCCGTTGCGGCGACATGCGATACAAGTGACCGGACAGCTATGCCGGAAAATAAGCTTTGCAGACCAGTCGTCTCGTATAATCCATCCGCTGGTGAGGATCCTTTCAAGTAATCAGTCGGATCTGCGATTGTGTTCGATGGATACGCTGTGCTCATTGTGTCATGTTCTTGGATCGGACTTCGCGATCTTCATTCCGATGATCAACAAGGTAGAATATACAAGCATTAAAGGCTCATATTGCTCGTTGCAGGTTCTTGCTAAAAATCATATCCAAAGCGCGAAGTATGATGCCTTAGTGTCGAAGCTATTGAAGAACGAGCCGTTACCGCCTGATGTTGGGGTGGATATGGACGAAAGGTTCGTCCACATCGTTAACTGCGCCCATAAATGTATTATTTTAAGATTTGAGAGCTTGGCTATTGACGAATCGCCCGCCGAAACTGCCGCGAAGAAGCTGCCTGTCAACCAACAGCAACTGAAGAAAACGTGGGAGGCTTCTCAAAGGTCAACGAAGGACGATTGGGCGGAATGGATCCGTCGCTTCAGCGTCGAATTGCTCAAAGAGTCCCCTTCTCACGCGCTCCGGGCGTGTGCAAGTCTCGCAGGCGTCTACTATCCTTTGGCTCGAGAACTGTTCAATGCAGGCTTTGTGTCATGCTGGAGTGAGCTTTACGATCAGTTCCAGGATGAGCTCGTACGATCACTTGAGATGGCTCTTGCGTCAACGAACATCTCGCCGGAGATCCAGCAGACGCTATTGAACCTCGCCGAATTCATGGAGCACGATGATAAAGCTTTGCCGATCGACATCCGCATGCTTGGGAAGTATGCAGCAAAGTGTCACGCGTACGCTAAGGCTCTGCATTATAAAGAGCTAGAGTACCTGTCGGAGCCTTTGCCGGAGACAATCGAGGCCCTCATCAGCATCAACAACCAGTTGCAGCAGCCTGATTCGGCGATTGGTATTTTGACGTCCGCGCAACAGACACAAGAGGTTGAGCTGATATCTTCTTGGTATGAGAAGCTCCAGCGATGGGAGGACGGCCTCGCTGCCTACGAGCGAAAGCAGGCAGAAGATCCTTTGTCCGTCGAGGCAACGTTAGGGAGGATGAGATGTCTTCATAACTTGGGAGAGTGGGAGGCATTGTCCACCTTGGCACAGGAGCGCTGGCCGCATTCGAAGGACGACGTCAAAAGGTCCATAGCTCCTCTTGCCGCAGGAGCGGCGTGGGGCCTTGGTCAATGGAATCTGCTCGACGAGTATATAACGATGATGAAGCCCGATCCCGACAACGCCTTCTTCCGAGCGATACTCGCTCTGCATCGTAACCTGTACCCACAAGCGGCGCAGTACATCGAAAAGACGCGGGAGCTTCTTGATACGGAGCTAATGGCATTGGTTGGAGAAAGTTATAACCGCGCGTACAAGTAAGCGATGGAAAGCGGTAAATTTAGTGACATAAATATATTGCTTAGCGTCGTTGTGCGAATTCAAATGTTAGTGGAGATGGAGGAAATAATTAACTACAAGCAATTGTACGACTTCCCGGAGCGACAGGCGTTGATACGGCGCACATGGATGGCAAGGTATCATGATGTGATTTTCTCTGCATATTGACCTTCGCACAGGTTGAAGGGGTGCCAACGGAACGTAGAAGTTTGGCAGAGAATCTTGCGGGTCCGAGCACTTGTTATTTCCCCGAAGGAAGACACTGAGATGTGGATCAAATTTGCAAACCTGTGCCGGAAAAGTGGTCGTCTAGGGCTCTCGTATAAGACCCTCGCTGGCCTGTTAAACACGGAGTCGCGTGATTTGGGTGTCTTGGTAGGTATTCTCTTCAACGGTATATTTTGACAGCTATATTTAGGACATGATGAACAACTCCCCGCATGTCATCTACGCCTGTTTGAAGCATACATGGGCGTCGGGGGTTAAGGAGCACGCATTTAAGCAGATGAGGGAGTTTACGAAAACACTCGTAGAACGTCTCGGCATCGCGACCTTAAATGATATCAACTTCCAAATCGAACAAAACCGCGGTGATGAGTCGAAGCTGAGCCTGGTGAAGCTCCTGGCGAGATGTTACCTGAAACTAGGTGAATGGCAGATATCTCTCCAGGAGGAGTTAAATGATGTAAAAACATCGCTAAGTTTTAAAGATCTTAACACGCTTTTAGGTTGTTATTCCGGAGATTTTGCGATCTTACCTGGCGGCAACTCATTGTGACAAGGATTGGTATAAAGCGTGGCATGCCTGGGCGTTTGCAAACTTCGAGGTCTCGTCATACTATGAAAAACTCCACGAATCGATCCCAACCCAGAACTTAATATCCTATGTTGTCCCATCGATTCAAGGTATTGTTGGTAATTAAAGCGTTTCTATATCATTTGTAGGATTCTTCCAATCAATTGCTTTGTCGAAAGGGAACTCCTTGCAAGACACTCTTCGCCTGCTAACGCTCTGGTTCAAGTATGGGTACCAGCACGAAGTAAACATGGCTATAAGCGAGGGCTTCAATAGCGTCAGCATCGACACATGGTTGCAAGTGATTCCACAGGTAGACAGAGGTTTCCCTATCGTAACTCATGTTGTACGCCAAGCTCATTGCCCGCATCCACACGCCAAATCCTCAAGTTCGCCGGCTTATTCATCAGCTCCTCTCAGATGTTGGAAAGGAGCATCCTCAAGCTCTCGTTTATTCGCTTACTGTCGCATCAAAGTCACAGAGTGTAGCGAGGAAGAAGGCGGCGCTAGCGATAATGGATAAGATGCGCATGCACAGCGCTTTACTAGTGGAACAGGTTTTATTGGGTTTAATACTCTGGCTAATTACGATGATACTCATTATATGGATAGGCTCTTTTGGTAAGCCAAGAGCTTATTCGAGTTGCGATACTTTGGCACGAAATGTGGCATGAAGGCTTGGAGGAGGCCTCGCGTTTGTACTTCGGCGAAGATCAGAATGTTGAGGGCATGTTTGCTACTCTCGAGCCTCTGCACCAAATGCTTGAAAGGGTAGGAGCTATACGGTTTTAAATCTTAACTACTTTCTACGTGTGCCCACAAAAGGGTCCGGAGACTTTGCGAGAAATCTCCTTTAATCAGGCTTTCGGTCGAGATTTGCAGGAAGCGTTGGATTGGTGCAAGAAATATAAGAGGACTCAAAACGTAAACGATTTAAATCAGGCATGGGACCTATACTATCATGTAAAAGCCGTCGTTTCGATTGGGTTTAATCCCAGTATTAGGTGTTCCGCCGGATCAACAAGCAGCTGCCACAGTTGACGACTTTAGAACTTCAATATGTATCTCCGAAACTGCTGGCCGCTCGTGATATGGAACTTGCTGTTCCGGGGACATACAAGAGTGGCGAAGTTGTCATCCGAATCACATCATTCTTCCCAACTCTCTCGGTCATAACTTCAAAGCAGCGCCCTCGTCGCCTTACGATTAGAGGGAATAACGGCACGGAATATCAATACTTGCTCAAGGGTCACGAGGATCTCCGACAAGACGAACGGGTGATGCAACTTTTTGGACTTGTCAACACCTTGCTCGGAACGGACCCGGAGACCTTTAAAAGACATCTTAACATAGAACGGTATTCGGCGATTCCACTATCACCGAACTCGGGATTGATTGGCTGGGTACCGAACTGCGATACGCTGCATACTCTTATAAGAGACTACCGAGAAAGCCGGAAAATATTATTAAACATTGAACACAGGCTGATGCTTCAGGTTGGTGCTCAAATTACCGCTTTGCAGCTGCTAAGATTTTTAGATGGCGCCAGACTACGATAATTTGACACTATTGCAAAAAGTCGAGGTTTTCGAGTACGCTTTGGAAAACACGACAGGACAAGACCTCTTCAAGGTCCTTTGGCTTAAAAGCAAAAACTCAGAGGTTAGCGGGGGGGCACTACGTGAAGCTGAAATGTAAACAGATTTGGTTGGATCGCCGGACCACGTACACGCGATCGCTAGCTGTTATGTCAATGGTTGGATACATTCTTGGCCTTGGCGACCGCCATCCTTCGAACCTTATGCTGGACCGATTTACTGGAAAAGTGGTCCACATTGACTTCGGAGACTGTTTCGAGGTACATAGCTTCCATTCCTTAAAATAAAAAAAATAAAATAACGGACTATAGGTCGCCATGCACCGCGAGAAATTCCCGGAGAGGATTCCGTTCAGGTTGACAAGAATGCTTATCAACGCTATGGAGGTGGGCAACTCGCCATGCATAGTTGTAATTCTTTTGAAAAGGTTAGCGGGATTGAGGGCAACTTCCGGATAACGTGTGAACACGTCATGCGGGTGTTGAGAGAGAACAAGGACAGTTTGATGGCCGTTCTTGAAGCTTTCGTTTACGATCCTTTGATAAATTGGCGTCTGCTTACAAACCCAAGTCCTAAAATTGGTATGTCAGCGTTGCTGTTAGAAGTGGCTTATTTTGTTTGCCGTACAGATAGCAAACCCGCAACGAGAGGCAAAATCGATAACGGTTAGCGCCATTCATCGTACACTTTAGTTGTTAACCTTTGCAGAAATATTGGACGACACATCCCACGTCCGGAATTTCCCGGCCAGTCGGAAGCAACGCACCAATGAGAACGAATTAATCACAACAGGTAATGTTTACTATGTCTACCGTCCACCGATGTTGAAGTTTGTTAGAAGAGGACCATCTGAACAAACCGGAAGGACTTAATGCTCGTGCTTTGTCGGTCATAAACCGAGTGTCGAACAAACTAACAGGTGTGTTTGCCAGATTTGTTTGTTGCGTCGCTAAGCACCTCCATATAAGGACGCGACTTCCGCACTCAAAACTCCCTGGACGTACCTTCGCAGGTGCAAAAACTTATTCTGCAGGCAACCTCGCTGGAGAATTTGTGCCAGGTTTCTTTCTGTCACAAACAAGGTAGCTCCTAACAATTAAACAGTGTTACATTGGGTGGTGTGCCTTTTGGTAAGCTGTTAGTGCATGTTAATAAGAATGGTAGGAGCAGGATGGAGGCACGGCGACGTATACCCCTTAATTATTAATAGTATTACGTGTTGATGCGGATATAGATAGGACTTGTTGATACGGGCATAGTAGTAAGAGATGCATGAGTGTAAACATCGAAACAGAAATATCCCTCTTTCCAGTTCCGTTCCGAGAAGGGCGAAATAAAAAATCCTAATCCCGCATCCATTCCGCCAAGATTCCGCATAAGCGTAATAAATGCTTCCCTTTCCGCTCCGTCGCGCGGAAAACAGGCGCCAAAGCGGAAATCCCGCGCAAAAGGGGCCTTCTGCTCAAGATAAAGTTGCGAAAGACGCAAATGTGAATGTCTAGTAAACATTAAAAATTGCATCATAAGCTTACAGAATTGTTTCCACTGTGCTTCGACTGACCGGAGTCCCGTCATCCTACCTCTCACTGGGATATCCAAAAGGCAGAATGGCCCTCAAAATCCAGACGCGCCTTAATTATCGGGAGCATATGAGTTTGGACAGAGTGCTTGTGGTCAACCCCTCCTGCTTTTTGGCACAATAGGGTTACAGCTGAGTTCGGAGGACAGCATTAAAGTGCCGGTTGAAATCGCCTCTCATTGGTAGGCATCTTTGTCTGCATCACCTCCTTGTTGTATTTCACCAGAACCCCGTAAAATCCTGGTACAGAAACCATTAGGCGCAATCCAGGAAATCAGATGTAGTAGAATTGCTCACTTCATTAAATAGCTTAATACTGCAATTCGTGACGTGGTAGTCGGGGCGACTACCAGTAAGAGGAGCAACCGGAGCTTTCCCTTTCCTAAAAGTTGGAGTTGTTTTTGGGTGAGGGCCAAAGTCCCGGATTTAGTGGCATAGGTCCTGGATGTTGTCGCTGGGAGCAACTCCTCCTCGACTTCTCCCTCTTCCACACTCTCATCCTTATTGTCATCCCCATCTCCTCCGCCTCCACCTCCTCTTCCTCTTCCGTTTCCTACAGGTGCTTGGTCTCGTGGATACCATGCATGATGGAGTCAAACGTGGCCTTCGTTTTGTCGTCCAAGGTTGGAGACCCCGCGGCGCGTTCCTAATCATCTTCTCCAGACTGCCGAGCTTCCGGATGGTGGCCTCGACCTTCATATCGCAAGCAATCGCAAGACACCTTCGTGAAAAAATTGCAAATACTTCGAACAAAAATCCTAGAAACCTCAGCATAGTATATGCAATATATGTTACTGCATGCAAACTACTTTGCTTTCACAGGTTTGGAGTTCTAGATTGTTAATAATACGCGCAAGATGCCATCAAATGCGTTCACATTGTGAATGTATTGAGTGATGAGTCTTGTTGCTGGAATTCAACCTTCCGAATTCGTCAAAGGTCCTTTATTGAGAAACAAATGTGGGATGGTATTCCAAAGAGTCCAACAAGCACGTGAGGGTATCACTCTTGTTTGTCCTCGGAGGGTTGCTTGAGCGAGTCCAGACGCGTGTCCGAAGGTGAGGTGTCGGTGGAGTGGAGGAAGCCGACGAGGTAGGATGGGATGGAGGGACTGAACCTCCCGTGGACAAGAGGTACCGCCTCGGCATGGATGAGAGTCGTCAGAACATGTACTGGATGCATTTTGATACCATGGCGATGACGAAAGATTACGCGAGGATGAAAGCGTACGTGATCAAGAGGAACGTGGACAAGCAGAGGAGTATGAAGCAACGCGAGCTCACTCTAGCTGCTGAAAGGCAGCATGTTCTCTTGGCAAAAGAGGAGATGGGTCAGCAGCAAAAGAAGAAGCAACCATGGTCTGGAGCTTCTGGAACCTCGGGGGCG
>JADGJL010000160.1:0-36015 GCA_027600665.1 Irineochytrium annulatum | reverse complement strand
GGGCCAAGACGGGAAATGGGTGAGGCTGTGGGAATGTCGACGGGCTAACGCCTGTGTTCCGTCGCCCTTATTTCAACATTCCCACGCCATTTTGCTGCTCACAAAGGCCGTACCCACATTACTATCAACAGATGCTCCTCAACCGAGACCACAGCCTCCTTCGGCGAATCGGAGGAGACGTCACCGTCAAGAGCGACGTCGACGGCCTCATCGCGATCCGAGTCGCTGACGTCGACCCCGCTGACGGCGACTAGCCCCGTGTCGAGCCCGCCAAGGGATCAACACATTAGCAAGAATGTCAACGGGCGGCAAGGCAAGTTTGTCAAGGTCAGCAAGGCGAGCATTCTATCACCGCAAACCAGACGGCCGAACACGCTCGCTGTTAGGTTCTTGGAGACCGTCGAGGTGGAGACGACTTATTCGAGGATAGAGTATGGTGTGTTTATACTACATCTTTGTTGTTTTTTAATTGACTCCGTCTTACAACGTGGCGACAATTACTGATACCTTTTTAGACCGCACGCCGCCTCCGCAAGACGCCCTCACGCCCCATGACATCCACCGCCACCAACTCTTCCGCTCCACTCTTCCGCTATCGCCCAACGTCTCGATCCTGCCAAGCCCTGTGCCTATCTCCAAATTACCGCCTCTCCCGACCGCGCACCGGGCACCGCATGCCCTGCAACCCACCGCGAGGCGTGTCAGCAGCAAGACGCCTGCACGCAGTGGATCGCGAGGTAGCAAGGTAGTTATAGATCAGGCCGTGACGGGGCGGCTCGTGCGGGAGGCCGGGCGGTGCGCGAGGGATTGTTGGAGGCGGGACGACGTGGTGGTCACGGGTTGGGGGAACGGCGCTTGTGCTTGGAACGACAACAAGGTGGCGAGGGGGAGGAGCAGTGGGAAGACCGGCGGGAAGACGGGTGCGGAGCGGGTGTGCGACGAGGATGATCTGACGAGGTTGTTTGCGCCTTGGTGGTGAACAATGGTGGAGTGGTGGAGTGGTGGAGTGGTGGACTGGAGCGAGGAAGGGACTGGAACAGTAGACTTGAACACTTCTTTTACTTATCCTTATCCTTGTATTTCCTCCAGTTGCGTTCCTGTACTTAGAATTATCCTATAGTGTGGACCCTGTAGTTCTTCTCCCTTGTACTTCTTCCGGGCGTGTCGCAGTACTTTTCACGCTTTCTCTATCTCACTAGATATTTTCTGCCCACTATTTAGCTTGTACTTAAAACTATAGTAATTGGGCGCGTTTCACAACCTTCAGAACTCGTCCTACTGCATCCTGTACCTAAATTTCTCCGTCTCTTGTACCTTCTTCGTGTGCGTGCGCCGACCATCTAGAGCCTTAGTAACTTATTAAATCATTATTTATCCCTTGCTATTCTTTGTACCAAAAACGTCGTTGACCCGTGTGTACTTCCCATCACATATTTCGGTGTATTGTCTGTCCCGTGTATCTCTTTGCCTTAATACCCCCTCCTCTCAAACGCCTTTTGTTTTTTGTACTTAAACCGTCCTAAACACTAAGTATCGCGGCAGCGGCAGTATAAACGTTTTCAACAACTAAACTGATGTGGATTACTTGTTTTCCATAGGAACGTCCTCAGCCGTTGCGGCATACTGGATTTCGTCCAGCGCACAACAGGGCCTGACAAGGCTGGCAAAAAAAGAAAAGAAAAAAAAGAGAAAAACGAAAGATAGTTATCTCCACGCTAGAAAATTGAGAATTTAGTCTGCCCCGCGAACCTGTGTCTGCGCCAGTGAGTGACTGAACTTTGTGGGCCGGACATGAAGGCCCGAGGTGGCGCCGCCGCCGGCCTCCGACGACGCGGCACAGCAGGGGCAAACCTTCAAACGCCTTCATCCCATATTTCCAGAACACCGTCCAAATTAAGGCGGCAAGGGTTCGGTTGCTGATCGTCCTGCCTCCGAGATTTACTGTCCGCTTATATCTCGAGCACCTGCCTTCGGAGGCCCGCAAGATCTGCACGCAGCCCGACGCCTTCGTCCTGAGCTTCGCGATGTCCAGGAACTCGACATCGTCGCGCGGGAGCCTAAACAAGAAAGTCGCCCCGGAGCCGGACGAGAGTCGTCTGGGCTCTCCGTCCGCGATCGTTCTGCCTGGGATTCAGATCACGGATGAGGATGAGGATGAAGTGCGTTGGCCTGACGGTTCTTGCGCCGGGCCGAGCTTCCACTAACTCGCGTGTGGCAGGTTCAGAGCCCTCGCTCGGTCCGGATCTTGGCCAACCCCAGCGAGAGGGAAGCGGAAGAGCTCCACCAGTTCTACGTCTCGCTCAGGACGGCAGCGCAATCCATCTCGGACGTCTCGACCATCGCCGGCGATGCGATAGCCATGAAGGACCGGGCCATCATCATCAATGACCCCAGAGCCGACCCTAGGAGCGACCAGTTCGATCACGCGTTCCTGCTTCGTGGCATCAGGAGCTTCATGAAAGCTCACGGCATGGACTACGAGGAGATGCCCATCGCGTTCCGGGATTTGGAGGTGTACGGGGAGTTGGTCGCCGACACAAAAATTCAAACCGTCGGTAGCACGTTGAGGAAGGTTGTGAATCCTCTGATTCAGGTTGTTAATTACCTGAAGCACTTGAACCATCAGGTATGTTTTTGGACGACTTAACAAGCTGACCCAGTGCCGAATTAATCCTTTCCTTCGAAAGGTGTTCCCGAAGAAACTCAAGGAGCCCAAGCAAATCATTAAGGGTATCTCTGGCGTCATGAAGCCCGGCGAATGCGTCCTTGTCATCGGCCGGCCCGGTTCCGGCTGCTCTACTTTCCTCCGCACCTTGGCCAACCGAACGACGACGTTCAAAGAAATCCGCGGCCAGATCAGCTACGGCGGAATGACAGCCGCGGAGGTCAAGTCAGCCTACCGCGCCGAGGTCGTTTACGCCGAGGAAAACGACCCGCACTACCCCTCCCTCACGGTCCGCCAGACGCTTGACTTCGCCCTGCAGTGCCGCATCTCGAACCCTTCCATCCGAAACGGCCTCCTCGAGGTCATGCTGCGCCTGTACGGTCTTTCCCGATGCCAGAACACCGTCGTCGGTGACGAGAACCTCCGCGGCGTGTCAGGCGGTGAGAAGAAGCGCGTCAGCTTGGCCGAGTCGGCATGCGTTGGCGGATGCGCGGGTGTGTTTGACGGGTGCACGAAGGGGTTGGACGCGGCCTCGGCGCTGGACTTCATTCAGGCCTTGAGGAACTCGGCCGACTTTGCGGGTCGTACGGTGATCGCCAGCTGTTACCAGGCGAGCGACGCCATGTTCGGCCTGTTCGATCGCGTGGTTGTACTGTCGGACGGGCATTGCGCCTACTTCGGCCCCGCGGCGGACGCGGTCGGATACTTTGAGGCTATGGGATTCCCCAAGCACCCGAGAGACACCATCTGCGAGTATCTCACGGCGTCGGTGAATGCGCGGATCTCGCCTGAGGACTTGGCGACGCGGTATAAGGCTAGCGCGTACGGTGTTGCAATGAAGGCGGAGGCGGAGGAGTATCTGAAGCCGGAAAAGATGAAGGCGGATAAGGAGGCGATTGCGGCGGCGGTGGTGGAGAAGGGAAAAATCATGGGTCATGGAAAGGGGCCGTATGCAATATACGCTTACAAGCAGGCGTGGCTGCTAATGAAGAGGGAGGCTCAGATCATTAGGGGAAACCCGTCCGTCGTCATCATTCGGTATGTTCATTGTCCTTCTCATTTTCAGCCCAACATTGCAGCTCATTCTTCACCGCTTAAGATATGCGTCGGCCATCATCATGTCCCTCATTGTCGGCTCTGTCTTCTTCCAACTCCCAACCGACACCTCCGGCGCCTTCACCCGCGGCGGAGCCATTTTCTTTGCCCTCCTGTTTAACTCCGTAACGGCCCTCTCTGAGCTTCCTAAAATCCTCGACGGCCGGCCCGTGCAATACAAGCACTTGGACTACGCCCTCTACCGCCCATCAACCTACTTCATAACCCAAATCTTCTTCAATCTCGTTCTCGACATAGTCCAAATTGTGCTGTTTTGCACCATCCTGTATTTCATGGCCGGCTTTCAAAGGGACGTGGGGAAGTACTTCTTCTTCCTGCTCTGCGTCATCATCACGGGCCAGACATTCTCGCTCATCATCAAGGCTGTCGGGAATCTGTCCGCGACGAAGCCGTCTGCCACTCAAAAGGCCGGTGCGCTGTTGATGGCATGCGTCATCTACTCTGGCTACATTATCCCGTACATTGACATGAAGCCTTGGTTTGTTTGGGTAAGGTCCACCTTCTCCCAGACAATCTTTCCTCTTCCTCGAACCACCGAACTAAAGTTCTTTGGGCAATGACAACAGATTTTCTGGATGAACCCTCTCGCCTTCGGCTTTAAGTCCCTCATGATCAACGAGTTCTCCGGTCTGGCTTTCACCTGCGCCACGACCAATACGGTACCCGTTGGCCCATCCTACACCAACACGGCCTATCAGACCTGCACCCTCACGGGTTCCCAGCCGGGCCACCCGACCGTCGACGGCCTCGACTACCTGAAGGCGTCCTTCAGCATCGACGCTTCCTTCCTGTGGTGGAACCTCGTGATCAATGCGGGTATTTGGTGCTTCATGATGCTCGCAAACGCCATCATCGTCGAGAAGATCCAGCATGGGAAAGCGGGCGTCAGTGTTAAGAAGTTCAAGGAGCACCGGAAGGGCCATGGGCATGGACATGATGCGGAGAAGGGGGAGACGGGAGCGAGTGGGGCCGTTGTGGCCACGCACGCGGTTTACAAGGGAGACCCGGCGGAGGATGCTATGAAGACGCTGACGTGGACGGATGTTGTTTACAAAGGTATTGACAGCTGCCGATTTTAGTATTAAGGCCTATCTAACAAATGGGAACGAATAGTGCCTCACCCGAAGGAGAGGCGCAAGACTCTCCAGCTTTTGGACGGAGTGTTCGGGTATGCTCGTCCGGGGACCATGACCGCGCTCATGGGCTCTTCGGGCGCTGGCAAGACGACGCTCCTCGACGTTGTGGCGAAGCGGAAGACCATTGGAACAATTGAGGGAGCCATCTGCGTTGGGCATAAGCCACAGGGCGCCGACTTCTTTAAGTTTACAGGGTATTGCGAGCAGATGGATGTGCTGAACCAGCATTGTGAGTATTATACATCAAGTCATTATAGTGTGCCGATAACTAATATACACTCTTTTAGCTACCGTCAAGGAGGCCCTGCGATTTGCCGCCCATCTTCGCCAGCCGAAGTCTGGTGAGTCCTTTCCAAGATAGTGTAGCTCGTCAAAATTTCACGACTAAATGATGCCATCCAGTCCCCGCCGAAGAGAAGAATGCCTACTGCGATCACATCCTGTCCCTTCTCGAGCTTGAGCCTCTTGCCGACGCCCTCATCGGTGACCTTGAGTCCGGCGTCGGCCTCTCAATGGAGGAGCGCAAACGCTTGACGATCGGCATTGAGCTTGTGGCCAAGCCCCACATCCTCTTCTTGGACGAGCCGACCTCCGGCCTCGACTCCCAGGCCTCGACCAACATCGTCCGCATTCTCCGTAATCTCGCCGCGGAGGGCCACGCCCTCCTCGTGACCATCCACCAGCCCAGCGCGATGCTTTTTAGCCAATTCGACAGACTGCTGCTGCTGGGCAGGGGTGGGAGGATGATATACTTTGGGGAGCTGGGCAACGACTGTGGGACGATGATCAAGTACTTTGAGAGCAATGGCGCGCCGGCTTGCGCACCGACGGCGAATCCAGCTGAGTATATCCTGGACTGTATTGGCGCTGGAACTGCAAAGGTAATCAGCGTCTGGCGCTGTTTGAACAATTGCTGATTGAGTTTTGAACAGTCCGCAAACACAATCGATTGGTTCGAGCGCTGGAAGGTGTCCGAGGAGTGCAAGCAGGAGCAGCACGTTCTGACGGACCTCAAGCAGTTGGCAGTGGAGTACGCCGCCGCGCACGCGGACGAGGTTGCAAAGGAGGACGCCAAGTTGCTGAGTGACACACCCAGCCTCGCCGAGCAGGTCAAAACGGTCCAGAATCGGATGTTTGTCAGCTACTGGAGGTCGCCGGACTATAACGTTGGACGTGTCATTTTCCAGGTACACCCTCTTGACCCCATGACTCAAGCACTTTTCTCTAACCTAATCGCACCCCATTCTAAATCAGATCATCGCCGCTCTTATCATCGGTCTCACCTTCTTCCAAGCCCCCGCTACGCCCAACGGCGCCCAAAACCGAGTCTTCGCACTTTTCATGACATCCGTCATCGGCGTTGTCGTCATCAACCTGGTCCAGCCCGTTTTCATGGCGCAGCGCAACTCGGCGAACCGGGAGGTCACGAGCGGGGCTTACAGGCGGCTCGCTTACGGCGTCGCTATCACGACCGTCGAGATGCCCTTTACAATTATCGCCAGCAGCGTCTTCTTCTTGATGTTCTACTGGACCGTCGGGCTCAACTCGACATCTATGAACGTTTTCTACTTCTACGTCATGTAAGTTTCAATCGGTTGGTTGGATGGCTTGGCGGAAGTGCTGACTTGAACAACCCCTCCAGGCTTGTCCTCTTCTCGCTGTGGGCCGTTTCCTTCGGTCAAATGGTCGCATCGTTCTCACCGTCGCTGCAAATGGCAAGCGCACTCGTCCCGCTCTGCACGTCGATTCTCTCGCTGTTTTGCGGTGTCTCCGTTCCCTACAACAGCATGCCAGTCTTTTTCCGTACCTGGCTGTACTGGATTGACCCTTACCACTACTTCATTGAAGGTATGCTAAAAAACCTTTTCTTGCCCTCCGAGCTGCCAATGCCTAATCCTTTTCCGTATGGATGTTCAGGCCTCATCGTTAACGATCTCCACGGGCTCGCGCTGACATGCGACAGCCGATCCTTTGTCAACGTTACCGCCCCGCCGACGATGACATGCGCGCAGTACTTCAAGCCGTTCCAATCATATGCGCCGGGCTACCTGCTGGAAAGCTCGAACTTGACCGCACTGGGCGGATATTGCCAGTATTGCGTTGTGTCCGTCGGCGACACGTTCTACAGCGGGCTCAGCTGGGACTATAGCGACCGATGGAGGAACCTGGCCATCTTGGCGGGCTACTTTATATTTAACAGGATTATGACACTCGTGTTTATTTCGAGGCACAAGGAGAAGCGTTGATGTGGTGGCTGCAGGACTATCATCTTTCTCTCTCGTAGCTAATTACCAATCAGAGACGTTTTTGAATCCTCTGCTGGATTAGTTTGTTTGTAGCTATCGTTTAATCCATGTTTTAGTTCGCTGTCGTCTACTCAATTTCAATTTGCTTTATTGATCCTGCAATGTAAATTACATAATATTCAAGTGTACTCGCTAGTTTTTCATATTGATGACAAGTGCCAACGCTCTGCTGTGTAAATTTCGTGACAGGCCGCTGTTAAGTAACTTGAGTGAATGATGTCTTTTCCTGACAATGTTAATGCTGATTTAAAGTAACAATGCAGCGGTGCCGGCAAGCTGAAGACCTACTACACGCAGCAGGCGATCTGATGTCACTGACATAAGGCGCACACGAAGAAGCGTGTCTCCTTCACTACCTTTCTGTTGTTCGTTAGCAAAAAAAGCAGGGACACCTAAAATGAATTTTCCCCAGAATTCCAATCATTTCAGCCACTGGGCCTCGAATCTCTGTTACGACAAGTAGCTTATATAGGATGATCTGCTACCCTCTCTACTATTGCTTTAAAACCGCACAGAGTATGGCTACACCGAATAACGATACAAATCTACATATTTTTGTCCCGCCAAGCCCCAGAAACGAGACGCATCGCCTCCGACTATGCATACAAAGCCGGTTCGGGGTCGGCGCCGTCACCGTCATCGCCCGTCGTAGTTTCGGGTAGGATGTAATCATTGATCATCGGATCTGGGAACGGCTTCTTAGACATTTTCATTCCCGACGATTGGTCGCAAAAGGAGAAAGGAGCTTACCAAAAGGGTGTCGGACCAACATGTCGTAGAGGCCTTCGGGCAGCTCCGGAACGAGCCTCATCGCGATACCGATAATTGACCGCGCGTCAAGGTCCGGAAGTGTGCGGAGAAGTTTCATGGGGCTGATGTTTAGTCGTTCAGTGAGCCAGTACAAAATTTTAAAGCAAGAGTAAAGAAGCAGGAATTTAAAAAGTTTACACTTTCGTACCTTGCTGATTTGACGAGCTCGTCCCGCATCATCATCAGCTGCGCGATTACACAAAGCACGTTTAAATGGACGCCGTACGCGAGGAGGAAGTCCCAAAGCCGGAGGAGCTCGGTCAGGGGCTGGGTGCAGGCGCAAAAGGTCATGATTGCTGAAAAATAGGTATTTCATGAGATTAGCATTTCGCGGATGTAAGAATACGAGGTGGGGAACACACATGGAAACGCCCACGTCAATGTGTCGAGGCCCTTCACTTTAAGATGTTTAAAGAGCATAGGGTCTAATATCTTCAAGCACTTGTCCAGGAGCTATATTGCGAGAAGCGAACCGGTTAGCAGCTAAATCTCTAGGCTGAAAATAGCACAAACCTTAATTCCGCAATGAACGCCCTCGAGAGCCGGCTGAACGTACAACGGGCATGTGTGCGTGATGAAGCTCGTGAAGGTGAAGTAAGCGTCAAGTTCGGGCATGACGAAGAGGAATGGCGCAGCGTGGACGTTCATGCCCTGAACATAGGAGAACTTAATGTTCATGAGCCGGGATGGCGGTTGTTCTGCATTTTGTAGCTTTAGTCGGTTCGCGCTTTACGAAATGTGGACCTTTTGCTCACCTTTCGCCTTCCACACGAATGCGTTAAGGCACCTCCGTAGCGTGCCCTCATCCACCCTACTTTTGAACAACCGGTCCGTCGCCAACGTCCTGAATGTGTCGTTCTTCAGCTTGTCGTAGACGTCGCAAGGCCCCTTATTGTTCAGCGTCACGTACTCAAGCGCCGATACCCGGTATATGCCGAGTAAGGCCTTCCAGATCCGGCCGCGGAGCGAGCACGAAGGCGTTGTTGGCGCTGGCGCAGTCGTCGAGGCAAAGGTCTATCACTTTCCAGTTCAGCAGTTGTTTTAAGCCTTGGAGCGGGTATTCTCACCTCCTCGTGATCCGGCACGCCTTCCGACAAAATCAGCCGCCGAAGCCTCCGCTGGGCCTCCCTCATGTCCCTGTCAGTCGCGTTCCGCCCAGAAAGAAGCGCCTCGTACTGATCCCTCAACGCCCTCCTTGCCATCGCCGGCCCCGTATGCCTCCCTCCCAACGCCGACGTCGACGCCGATCCCCTCATCTGGCCCTGCGCTATCCCTTGCCCCACCCCAGGCGCCGACCTCCCCGATACCGGCGTGGCCCTCCTCGTCGTAGCGACCCCCTCGCGGCGGCTCAGCGACGGCATCGACGACGCGTGCGGTATCGCCTCCCTCCCCTTCGACGGCGTCCCCGTCCGCGCTGGCACCGTGATGCCGGACGCGCCCGACGTCTTTCGAGAGCTGGCGGTGGACCCCGCGGCGGAGTGGACGGGGCGTGTGAAGAAGATAGAATTCGAGGAGCTGCCGGGCGTCAGCTTTGCTGGGCTGCCGCCACGCGCGGCGGAAGAAGATGAGGTCGATGAATCCCATGCCGTCCGCGTGGGGCGGGAGGCTGCGATGGAGGGTGAGGCGGCGGTGGGTGTTGGGGGATTAGATCTAGTTGTGGTAGTAGGGACGCGCCTGTGCAAGTGGGCCCGCGTTTAATAATAGCCTCCCTGGGCTGTAAGTATCGATGCGTTACCTTTCTATCCTTTGGCCGGCCTTTATGGGTGTGACGGGTGCGCTCGGGTTCGCGGCGTTGTTAGCCTTCCGCCTGGCGACGATCGCGGCCGCCTCCCTGCTGGGACCGGAGACTTTCGGCTGACCCGCAGCGGTCGGCGTCCTGCCCTGTCTCGTTGAAATCGACGGTTTTCCGCTCGTTGGCCCAGCTTCAGTCGCGGTTGGGCCCCGTGACCGGGCCGTTATGGGTGCAATATCCGTGCCAGCGAACAGTGGCTCCTTGGCGGGTGGCAGGGCGGGCGGAGGTGCTTTCTGCGGGCCGGCAGGCGGCACAGCGGCTGCAGGGGTTGGCGACTGCGTGAGGGTTGTGGCCGGCGACCCTAGGAGCGTCGCACCACTGTCGGTCAAGTCCACAAGTTCATCGAGCTGGTCAAGTTCGTCCAGATCAATATCCTCAAGCCCTTCCGCCGCTTCCGGCACCTGCGTCCGCAAGGCAAGTCTATCAACTTCTCCCATCGGCGGCATTACGACCTCCTCCCGCATCACCACCTCCTCCCGGAGTTCAGGCAACTTGTCTAATATGCCCTCTCGCCCCTTCAAATCGAAGTCGCGCTCGTACCCGCCCTCATCGTCATCATCCTGAACTTCCGCCGTTGCATGGTTCTCCTCCCGCGCCCCGCTGCGTCGCATCACCAGCGGGTCCGAAAGCTCCATCCCATTCCCACCGTCGTCTGCGTCCTCATCAGCGTCCCGCTCCATATACCGCCGCAGCAGCTCGGCGGCCGTCATCGAGGGCACCTCTACCCGGTCCGATTTCGCGACCTCGGGATGTCCGCGTGCGAACGCTCCTACCGCACCCGACACCATCTCACCGGACGGTAGAAGTGTCCGCATGCCCGCCCGTCTCGGCAACCCGACCTCGCTCAGGGCTGCCGTCGAGCCTTCCACATTGGGTATCATACCAATGGCCCCATCCAGTGCCGTCAATTTAATTGACTTGATGAGCCCGCCCTCCCGCACCACCGCCTCGACACGCTCCGTCGCCGACGGCGGGCTTCCCAGCAGCCCACCCGGCGCGTCCGCGAGTCTCTCAATCGTCCGCTTCGGCGTGAAGTGAACCACGGGCTCGGGAGAGTCCGAGATGGTAACGTCTGAGTCAAAGAGCGAGAGACGGCCGCAACCGTCCGCGACGTCAAGGCTAGGGTCATCCCCGGTGGCGTCCTCTAAGTCTTCGGCTATCGGCAGTGGAGGTGGTGCGAACTCAGGCACTGCATGCACCGACAGTGCCTCGTCGTCCGAGTCGTTCCGAGCCCAGGAGTCGTTGTCGTCATCTTCGTCATCTGCCTTGGCCAGGTGGGCCGCAATCAGGGCGGGGTTGCGAGAAATGCCAAGGTGCATCAATTTGGGCGAAGGAGTGGATTCTCCCCGGTCGTCCAAGAATGCCTTCATCGGAAGAGGGGATGACGACCTGCTTCGATTGGAGAAATGGGCGTCTTGCTGCGCCATTGCGGAAACTGGTTGCGCTGGCGAGGACGGCCTCGAGGTCCGCGACCCGGGGAATACCAGCGTCATCAGCGGGGATGGAGATGTGCCCCGGGGTGGGATCGCGGGGTCGGAGGACTCGTGGTGGGTGGGCCGCGCTAGCGTGATCCCAAGTGAGTCGGTCATTGAATTCGAAAACAATCGAGCGATGGTCAAATGCTAGGCGAATATCACTCATTTCTTTTATCTTGCTTTCTTGCTTCTCGTTCATTCCCAGTTTCTGTCCACCAAATCCATGTTTAAATCGGTTCTGAAGCAATAACCAAGAGCGCAGCTATTTATCTCGATTAAGCTGATGGGCAGCACACACCGCGTACTGTTACACCACCGCGGCCAGTCCGAATAATGAAGAAAAGCTAAGCCTGCGACGAGGACATTTCCGATGTTTTGCTAATAGCGCGATGGAACGCAATAACCTAATCACAAAGTTACACCTTTCAAGCAGCTAACATTCAGCATAAGGGTTACCTTCGCGTTAGTCATAACTCGCTCCTTCAAAAGATAAGCACTACACTGAGCAAACGATCACCTTACCTTTTCAAAGTTTAAAACTTGAAGACCTCCTAACGAGGTGGCCCTCGATAGCGCGACGTAAGCCTGGCCGTTCTCGAAGACTTGACCTAAATCAACCTTTACAAAATCCAATGTTTGACCCTGGCTTTTATGAATAGTCCTGTAAATCCGTTGAAACAAAGAAGCATTGTCATAACTTACATTGCATACGCTAAGCACAAAGGAATCTATCGTTCAAAAGAGCAAGTTAGCAAGTTGTAAATCGTTGGGACTACAAACCTGATTGCGGGTTGCAATCACCTTGTCGTTCTTCTCCCATTGGAACGAATTCGGCGTCATGAAAACCCCCAATACAGGGTCATTTTTCAAGCGGTAAAAGTCGACAACGGGATACCCCGTCGACGCCTCAAACTTGACGACCCTTCCCATCGACCCGTTCACAAGGCCAATATGAGGCATGTTTTTGACAAGGCAGACTTGTGCGCCGACCTTCAACTCCAGTTCCCCTGGCGCAAGACAGTTGTCCAATAACTTCTCCGAATGCGGGATCTTCGTATCCCACCAATCGACGGCAGCGAACCTGACTGGCGGCCCCGGGATGGCGTTGAGGCGTTTGCCATTAACGGCGTCTACCTGCCATCGAACGGCGTATCTGTACAGCCAAACAATAGAAATTAGTCGTGTGATGCCATATATTGGTTCATACAGCTCTATTGGATCCAGCGGTGCATCGTCAAGGTTTCTTGTGAGGGTTTGCATCAACTCTATCGTCTTCGGCGTCACAATGCCAAGACGCATTTCGTTTAGGATAGCAACAAAAGTCGTGTCGCTTTGCCGGTATATCTGTGTCAACTGCGTACGTAATAGTAAGACGATGGTGGCAAGGCACCGTAATACAAAATGAGCGCAGAACCTACGCACTTCGACCTCGGACGGCAGGCACGCTTTCCACCGGCTAGACTCGAACGCGAATCGCGCCTGCCTTCCTTCCTTCCTGATTGGCGGTAACTGCATGAAATCTCCGCAGACGATCAACTGAATTCCTCCGAAAGGCTCGTTATTTTCGCGTATCATTCGTGCTAGTTCCTCCAACGTGTCGAAGAAAGCCGCGTCCACCATGCTGACTGATCAGTCATAAGAGAATGCGACGGTCAGAAAAGAATTAGCCTCACTCTCGTCAATAATCAAGACGTCGGTCCGAAGCCACCTTTTCCTAGATCTGCGGTTCTGCATGATCATGGAGTGATGGTAGTTAATAGTGTCTTACACCCTAAGTCAGCAAATGCAAAGCACAAGTCCAAGCTTACAATCATTAATCCCAAGCCCAGCAAAAGAATGAAGCGTCGTTCCTCCGATATTGGATGCCGCGAGTCCGGTCGGCGCTACGTTTCGCGTCCCCTTTCAGCATTTCCGTGTATTGACAGAATCGAAGAAGGGTTGAACCTGTGATTGCGACAACGCGTCCTTCGGCCCTCAGCCCATGTATAATCTCTCTCAAAAGCATTGACTTCCCCGTCCCAGCGCAGCCCGTGTAGAAGAAGCTCTTCCCCAACGTTACAAGTTCCAGCACCCGTTTCTGCGCCTTCGACCATTTGACAGGCTTCTCGGCACCATCGAGTCCCAGCTTCCCCATCGCTTTCAAAGTCTCCACATCGCCTGCATTGACATATTTGGAAGCTTGATGCGACATCGGCATGGCTTTGCCGTACCACAAGTACTGGATCCCACTTCTGGTCGGCCGTTGACTGGGTCGAAGCGGCGGCGCGGACGGGATCGCACCGGCCACGGATCGGCCATGCAGGCTCCGGATCTGATTCGCAATGGGCTTTCCATTTGTCGCGGCCGCGGAGACATGTCGCGGTAATGCCGTGGCCGTCAGCGCGGCCGGTGAGCGGGTGGCGATCTCCGCCAGTTGGGCCTTGGCGGCAGCACGGCCGGTCATAGATGATCCTGACGACGCTGTCAGGTCACTAGGCGAGCGTGCCGGGTTTCGGCCGGACAAGTCCGGATTCGGCTTAAGTTGGTTCTGAATAATGCCAGCATACTCTTCCTCATCCCATCCCGCTACGGAGATTTTCAATTTTATTCTCTGTGCTGCAACTAAGGAAGCTTATGTTGAATTTCCAACTACTGGAGTGCGTGGCTGTTGACTTTTGAGGATCGCCTGGAAGAAGTAAATCTTAATCCGGCTGCAAAGCCAGTATTGTTGGTGATGAAGTCGATGAAGGGCTCGCCTCGCGAAGTCGTCTGAATTAGTAGTTGGGTAGATACTATATCGGCATCAACAGGAGATAGAGAATACTGTGAAGTTTAACAAAGTGAGATTTTGTTTCCAGCATTAACAAGCGGGCTGATCGAGGTCGGCTGCTTACCTGCAACTGCCAACGCTGAAGTTGCGCACGAACAGTTCGCTAATGTATAAAACAATTACGCGACCTTTCGACTACACTATCCACATCAAAGCCGGAGACCGTTGGCACACCAGATCCTCAGGCCCGCCCCTGCATTGTGATTAGACAGCATGCCCGATGCGCTTAATCAAGTCGTCTTAATCGACCATCAATCATTGCCCATGCCTTCATCACCATCGAGGCCGCCGCCACTCACGCCCATCCGCGCCGTTGGAACGCCGCCGCCGAGGTCCGCTATGAACGGCGGTGATGAAGGGTTGACCGTTGGGGCGGCTGCAAAGGGCCGCGAGATGCCCTCGCCCAACAGCGACGCATTTGAGGACGCAGACGAGGATGAGGACGAGCCTGTACCCTCCGCTGTGACGTCCCCGGCTCCGGCTGTGGCCGTGAAGACGACGCCTGAGCGTCTGGAGGAGCTGAAACCCATGGCGCCCGTGCAGCCCGTAGACACGCCACATGCATCACCCGACAAACCGCATACATTGACCGCGGACGTGCCCGCCGCGAACACGCAACCGTCTGCGGATGCTCCTTTGATCAAGGACAATGTAGACGCGGCGGGGCTGGTCGGTGCCGCTGTGCCCGAGTCGCGTTCGCCCGTCGCAGACCCTGTCATTATGGAGTTTCTCCAGGAGGCGACACGGCCCATGAGACTGGACCTGTCTGAGGTGGCCGCGTCGGATCCACCGCGCTCTGTGCTCCAGAGCCCAATCATGAGCGTTTTGCCCGTCAGCGGCGCGGAGCAAAAGAGGGGGTCCCGGGAACCGTCCGCGACGTCGTCGAAGTCGGCCGGAAAGAAGAAGGCCGTCGCGCAGGTCATGGTAAGAAATCTTTTTTACTTGGTTTGCACTGACGACGCGTGGTGTAATAGTCTTCGGTGCCCGCGAGCTGGCCTAATCCTGTATACAGCAAGGAGTACAGCGAGGACGGGGAGGATGACGATGAAGACGACTATGATGAGGATGAGGACGAGGACTACGACACGAGTGAGGACTCGGTTGATGTCCGGGTCACGGCGAAAGCTCCGGCCGCCAAGTCAACGTCGAAGAACGCGGTCGAGCCGATTTCAACGGGGCATGCCGCCGCTGCTGCGGCGTCGTGGTCTGCGACGAGCGAGTTTAGCACGGGTCGGATTATGTCCGCGGAGCAGGTTGGAATCGACTGCCATGACGCGTCTTTAATTTGCTCTGATTTATGCAGACCCCGGCATCCGCCAAGTCCTCCGGCTGGTTTGGTTCCATCTATAACGCATTCCAGTCTTTCATCGACCCCGAGATGACGGACGATCAGCTCTTCCCCAATGGCATCACGCCCTCCGATATCAACGCCGTCGCTCCCGACCGCGCGCCACACCCGGACGACGACTACTTTGAGGGCAAGCGCCTCTTCGACACGAAGCAGTTCGACCGCGCCGTCAACAAGCTCGAGCAAGCCGCGGCCGCTTGCAACCACGTCGAGGCCATGAAGGTTCTCGCCGAATGCTACGTACCCTCGCGCCTGGCGAACGCGTCAAAGGCCGCCGAGTGGACCAAGAGGCGGTTGGCGGTCATGGGCACACCCGAGGGGATGCTGCAGCACGCGATGTTCCTGAAGAAGTGGCGTGGGGGAGGGGACGGCGAGTCCATTGTTTTGATTCGGCAGGCGGCGGATATGGGGCACGCACCGGCCATGCATGAGTTTGGGTTGTTTCTGAGAAGCTGTGGGAAGGGCGATCAAGCCATGGCGTGGTTCCACCGGGCCGCAGAAATGGGGCACGTCGCGAGCGAGGAGCCCATCGCGGAAGGGTACGAGGAGGGCATCGGCGTCATGGCTGACCCGGTGGCGGGAGCGGCGTGGAGGGCGAGGGTGACGGCGAGGAAGAAGGAGGAGGAGGTAGCGAAGGCCAAGAGGGAGGAGGAGCAGCGCGAGATTACGAAGAAGCTGAGGGAAGAGAACTCGCGGCGGCGGGAGGTGCGAGCTCAGGAGGATAGGCTCCGGATGGGCAAAGAGCAGGACGCCATCGCACGTAGGGCCATGGATAAGCCGCTCAACGCGGCCGTGAGGAACATCGAGTGGGGATTCTGCGTTGGCGGAATTGAGCAGCTACATGCGCTTGCAAACCAGGGGAACGTGGACGCGAGAGACTACTTGGATCCCGACCGGTCGACGCTGACGATCAAATTCCCGATGGCCATGTTTTACATGGGCCAGCACCACGCTTCACACGCCGACCCGCACGCTGCCGCGAAATGGTACCGCCGATCCGCGGAAGCGGGCTACCATGAGGCGATGGTAACGTTCGCGGCGTATTTAATCGTCGGCAAAGGCTTAGAGATGCCGGACCCGGGCCAGGTACGCACTTTTTACTTCGATCGCACCTAGATACTGACTCCTCCTTCCATTCTCATTCTGTCCTACCTTTCGCGCTCCTTGCCGTCTTCAGGCGATGGTTTGGCTGATGAAGGCCTGGGAAGTCGGCAAGAATAGGGAGGCCGCCCTCGCTTTAGGTGAGGCGTACACGAAGGGCATCGGCGTCATGCCGGATCCGGTGAAGGCCGTCAAATGGTACACGCGCGCGTGGGAGGAGGGAGGATACGCCGAGGCGGCATTCGCAGTGGGGCTCGCGTGCGCGACGGGGTTCACACCGGGGGCCGTCGACCCGTCGCAGTGGAGCCATGCCGGGCATGGTGGGGATCCGAATCTGAATCAGAGCCTGGACGCGAGGACGGTGGTAAAGAAGGAGGAGCAGCGAGATGATCCTAGTGCCGAGGCGGAGGCGCCGGAAACGGCAACCGGCGGCGGGGATGGCGCTGCAGCGAAGGGTTTGGACAGGTCCAAGAACCGGTCGGTCGAGAACTTAAGCGACAATCGGAGCCGGCAGCCGTCGCTCACGTCCAAGACGTCGACGCCGAACCTGCAGGGATCGCCTTCGCAGTCCGGCTCGGCGTCTCTGGCCTCGTCGCCCGTGTTCTCGCCCAAGCGGGTGCTGAGGAACATGACGGCAGTCAAGCAGGACGTTGTCATGGCGTCCGTGTGGTACAGGAGGGCAGCGGATAAGGGGCACTCGAGGGCAAGCAATAACCTTGGTGAGCTCTTCATGACGGGCCGTGGGGTGCCGAGGGACGATCATGTTGGGTTCGCGTTGTTTAGACGAGCTGCGTTGTAAGTGCATTACTACCTTCAGTTTCAGACGCTAAAGCATTTGCAAGGGCTGGGTTGCCGGAGGCCGAGTACAACATTGGGCGGTGCTACCGCGAGGGGCGGGGCTGCTCGCCTAACGAGGACATGGCCGTCTCGTGGTTCGTGAAGGCTGAGGAGAAGGGCATACCGGAGGCCACCAAGGCGTTGGCCATGACTGTTCCTGGGCGGAAAGCGTCCAAAAAGATTGCGAAGAAGGAAGGAGCGTAGTGTTGACTCATATATTTTTCGTTGTTGAATATATAACAACATTCTCCAATTGTCACTTAAAGTGTGAGTGCAGCAGTTTCCACAGATGAACTGCAAGGCTTGGGTGCCAAGCGGCTTGAGCGGAATGAGACGAACAATGGATGTGGCCTTCCGCTCCTTCGCGACCCCAGCGCTGCTGCGGCTGCACCGCCCTGCACAATAATGGCTGCGAACGACCTACATCGACTCAGCTCGGGCGCTTCGCCGTCGTTTCTCCGCCGCCGGTCCAGCTGGAGCTGAGTCGCACGGTGGAGAAGGTGTACCCACCATTAAGAGTCCTACCCCCTCAAGCGCGCGATCTGACATTTCGACGTTGAAGACGGACATCGGCCGGCCATGAACATGGACGAATACTACCGTCAGCAACAGCAGTACAACTCGATGATGATGGGAGTTCCGCCGCCGCCTCCGCATCATCCGCATCATCCGCATTATCCGCATCCGCCCATGGGACCGCCGGCGCCAGGCATGTACGGCTACCCGGTCATGGCCGTCCAAGCGCCGCTCGCGTACGTGACGCCCGGCGCCCCGCCGACGCCGCCGCCGGTTTATAAAGCCCGCGGGGAGAGGTCGTCGGGAAGGAGCAATAGCCGGAGTCGGAGCAGGAGCAGAAGTAAAGGGAGGCGAGCCAGCTCCAAGACTAGGGAGGTCGTGGAGGAAGTTGAGGACGAGGAGAAGCTGGAGGAGGAGATTGGCCAAGACGACCTCGATGTCGATGACTACCCCGAAGAACGCGAGCGTCAGGGCCGAAGCAGCAGCCGCCATCATCGCCGTCGCCGTCAACCGGCTCCGGAGCCCCTCCACGAAGAGGACGACGAGGTCCGCCTGATCCCGACGACGGCCGCCGAGCGCCACACGAAGCACCACCGCCAAACCCGACCCCGCAAGCCCCGCGCTCCATCACCACTCCCGCTCCCACCTATCGCGCCCCCGCCACCAACCCAACCCCGCGTGCCTCTGAACCCCTATCGCCCGCTCTCCGTTATCTCGTCCCTCGCGGCACCGCCGCGCGTTCCACTGTCAGGATGTCAGCCGCCCGCCACGGGCACGATCCGCAGGTCATCACCGCCGCCTCGGACCGCGACGACGCTGGAGCGACCACAGCCGCAACAACAACGGCCACCGCAGCGGCAGCAACAGAACAAACCGCGAGCGACGGCGTTTGCGGCGAGGTTCGCCGGAGCCGGTGTGGGTGGTACGGGCGTCGTGTCGTCCCGGTTCTCGATGAGCGGCGGAGGCAGCGTGAAGCCGTTTACCTTCTCCGAGGCCGCGTCGGCGTACGCGAGGCTTTGTCAACGTGAGCGGGGGAACACGGAGGGCGACATCGAGGCTGCTGGTGGTAAACTGGAGCGAGACGAGGACCTTCTGCTGGCGTCCTTCTTTGGCGACAAGAACGCGTCCATGCTCGCACCCGGCGTGGACCCGGCGAAGACGAAAATATCCCGCGGGAACGAGTTCGAGGATTGGTCCAACCGCCTCGCGGCCAAGCAACCCCCACGCGCCCGCATCACGCGCGGCGCCCGCGCGTCGAGCAAATCCCGACGCACACGCCCAACGCTCCCCCGTCTCGCCCTCTACACCTCCCTTGCCCTCCTTCTCGCCCTCCTCGCGCTGCTCGGCTACCTCTACTTCCCCCGCCCAGCAACGATCCACATCGCGGCCCTCACCGTCCCGCCTACTCAAGGACCCAATGGCACCCAGACCTCCCCGTACAGCTTCAACGAGACTACCCCAGGCGACCCGGGCACGTTGACCATCGACGCACGACTTCTGATGGCCGTGTCCGTGACAAACCCAAACCGATACGGGCTGAACGTGGAGGGTCTGAGCGTGAAGGTGTATCTGAGGGTTGATGCCGATCGACTGGGCCCGGAGTTGGAGGCCCTTGGCGCGTTGATGGAGCATGTCAAGTGGAACAGTACGCATGGCGGCGCGGCGGCGGCGGGGGCGGGGAATGTGACGGAGCTGGTTGAGGCGGCGAGGAACGGGACGTTGAAGCCCCTTGTGGGCACGGGGGGTATGGACGGTGTGGTTGGATTCCCGGCGCAGGACACGGTGAACCTGACGGTCCCGTTCGATGTCCACTGGACGGCCGGGTCCCCGTTATCGCGTGACCCGGTCCTCGGTGAGGTGCTCGGCGCGTGCGGGATCCTCGGCCCCAACTACTCGGGCGGCGGCAAGTCTTCGGGCCAGCTGACATTCGACTGGATTGCGACGGGGCAAGTCCAGAGGTTGAGCTGGGCCGGAGTCGGGGGGGACGTGAGGGGCTCCGTGAGCGTGAGTTGCACGGGGTTGGTGAGGGATGGGCAGGTGCAGCAGGTTGCGAGGTTGCTGGCGCAGGGGATGGATCCGGCGCAGGTTTTGAGAGCGGTGTTTGGGGGTGGTGGTGGGGTGGAGGGTGGCCAAGGGTCCGGGTTGCAGCTACAGGTGAATTCAAGTAGTGCTGCGTTTGGGAGATATTAGTTGCGATGCGGCCTTTGTACGATTACTATTTTGCCCTCTTGCCAGACATGACGTTTTATTTTTTTTCGTTTGTAGTTTTTTTTATTTATATCCAGCGCCTTTATTACACGTATTTTTACCCCTCGGCTGTTGCCATAACCGTAGAGGGTACCTTAATTGTAAGCTCCATGTGTGCCAGTAGGTTATGTGGTTGGTTTTCGGGACAATTAGTAATCAGTTAGAATAAGCATTGGAGAATAAACATGACGGAAAGCGATGAATCACGACGACCAAAGTCCCAGTTATGCCTTTCCTCACGTGAATGCGTTCGATCTTCTGACGGGCGCTCATTGGTCGGCGGGATCAGTTTAGTCCGTGGCGCGGTCGGAACAGCCATCCAAAGGCGACATTGAGCACGTTCGCGTTTGTAATTCATTTGACGACCGCTAACCCTGAGGCACCTGAGCCGCCAGCGATCCAGCGAGCAATAAAGAGCCCGACGCACGACCGCCCTCGCGCCAGAATCGCTCCCGTCAACCTCATCCCTGATGTCCTCGTCAAACTCACTCGCCCGTCCTGGCCCCGATCTCGAAAACGCGAGGATCGTCTTGAACGTCGGAGGAACTCGTTTCGAGACCTACCACAGGTACTGCGTCCTTGTCCTGCGTCCTGGTTGCAATAATACTGATCCCGCTTCTCCGTCAGCACCCTCATGACCCTCCCCGACACCCTCCTGTCCGTCATGTTCTCCCCTCGCAACCTCCCCCTCCTCAAACCCGACGCCCGCGGCGAATTCTTCTTCGATCGTAGCGCCCTGTGCTTCCACGCCATCCTCGACTTCTACCGCGGCGCCGTCCTCGAGTGCCCGCCAACCGTCGCGCCGCGAGCGTTCATGCAGGAGCTGCAGTTTTGGCAAATCCCCGCGGATCAGGTCGAGCCTTCCGAAAATGAAGATGACGGTCGCGAGATCACGGCGGCGATGCGGCTGGCCGGCTCGACGCATGGCGCCGCGGACGCGCGGACGCTCGAGCGCACGCTGATGATGATGGACATGGCAGAGTCGTCGGCGCTTACGGAGCTGAGGTTCACGGTCGACCTCGACGGGGCCGTATCAATGCAAGGGGGCCACAAGCCGGCGCTGTTCATGACAACATCGCAGAAGCTGTGGTGGACCGAGATCGGTGCCATCGTGAGCGCGTCGTGTTTGGGTGAGGGCCTGGGGAATGGTGGGTCCGGTAGGCTGGAGCTGTTTATCGCTGCACTGCATGAGAGGATGGATGTGCCGTTTGAATTGGTGGAGGAGAAGGAGGCGGACGCTGTAGAAGGGGAAGAAGCGGCGGTAGCGCCGGCGGAGGAGGTGAAGCCGTTTAGGGTGCTGGAGGTTGTGGAGAGGAGGAAGATCATGCGCCCACGCGTACGCCCGGCGAGGCCTACCCATGCCGCCGCCACTGGAGACCCGGTGGACGGTGCAAACCAGAACGCGGAGGAAGCGGCACCAGAAGCTCCCCTGCGTCCGCGACAGCCCTCATACATATCTTGCTGGGAATGCGTCTTAAACATTCTCTAATGTTTTAGTAATGCCTCGTATTAGTCCATTACCTGCTGTCACTCACAATCTTGCTGCTTAGTTCATTATCAACGTCTCTTTATTTTTATGTCCCCCAGATCTGCCGCGGTCTGTAAAACTTTTACCCTAATGCTTAATGTGTCACCTTCGATCAATAAAACCTTTAAAGCCAGCGCGTCGTTGGTGACGTTTGGTGACGTTCTGCAATGTCAATTTTCAAAAGTATCTGAGCCGGGAAACAAGATATTATAAGGTGCCACATCTATTCAAGCAAAGGTTCAGCCTAATTTTTTTCCACGAGCTTTTGTGGTCTCTACAAACTAATCCATCAAGTCCCTCAGCGTCTCGTCAAATCCATCAGCACTTGCGGCAACGCCCTGCCTCCCTCAACCTCTTTTCGGATGACTACTGTGTTGCAAATCTTAGTGCATGCATAATAAGCACCTGAAATAACGAAAAGAGGATTTATACGCGAGGCAAGTTGAAGTCGACAGAAAATGCATGATTGTTTCGCATGTAGAGCTCCACGAACGCATGCACAATACCTTTATGTGTCACCGTTTTTACTCCCAAAGGCCATCTTCGCCAATCAGGACCGTAGAGCCACTGCGGCGTATCTGCGAACTTCACGTCCACAGGTGGTTTGTTGAGGCAAACCAAAAATACATACATCCAAGCCAAAATAAATGATGCGGCCAGGACGTTTTGCTGGTTGTTATTAACCAAACAGAACACTCAACACCATTGTCAGCGACGTAAGCTGCTTTAGCTCCCTCATTGGCATTGGCTCCATAAACAAGCCAAGTTGCATTGTAGACCGATATCTGTGTATCCTCAGACGACATTAGGAGGCCAGAGACACGAGCTCGCGACTTATGATCATCACAGCCAATCTTGTGACTCGTTAAGAAATTTAGAGGCTCGCGGCGTGATCAATTAAGAGAGCAGCAAACGGGAAGGCCACTGATTGATGATTGCGGAGAGTGACATCCCAAAGGTTCTGTCCGTGTGCAATCAGGCACGTATCCTCGGCTTCTGAACAGTCCGGCCCGCGAAATTATGGAACTTGAGTGCCTCAAAGCCAGCAGATCGCCGCTTTACCGTCGCGCACCTGATGAACTTCGCAACTTTCGCAGCATCCAGGTCATATATGTCATCGACCTCCAACGAGCCAACAAAGCAACCGCAGCCCCTCCATCAGACTGCCTCCTCTGGACGGGAGTGGCGCGGTCTCCGGGTTGGATGGAGCTGGCGGAAGATGCTAAGGCGGATCGTCGAAATCCTCGTCTCGTCGACCACGAACATCAATGGCGGTTCTTTTAGCCCCTGCCGTCAGTATCAGGCTAAAATGAAGAATGCCAACAAGTATTGAGTTGGGCCGGCTGGAGAACTTTGACATGACGCCAGTCAGGGCATAAGGAGCTCTGGTGGTTGCGGCCGGCGGTCGCTCCTCGCAGCCGTCGGCATTCTCGTACTAGTCGTACCTTGCGGTACTCCCCAATCAAACGATCCTCGGTCTCCAATCAGGCGCGCTCATCAAACCATCGCCCCCTCTGATCCTTGCCAGCGGGTCTCTTCTCGAATCGGCACCACCTCGCGGCACCATCACCATCAACCCGTTCTATCGACGTCCCTCGGCTTGCAGCTGACGGAGAGCAACGGGATCACTCGTACACGCGTCAAAGGAGAGGACGAGATGGAGTCGCCAGTTGATCGCGCAGACCCGTCGCGCTCGCCGGACCACCACAAGTTTGGGAAGATCGTGACGGAGCTGGGGAAGAGGCTGCAGAAGAAGCCGGAGAAGGACGAGCTCGTCAACAGGAATATCTTGAAGGGTACGCGCTTGCGACGCGTCTGGACCGAATTGCAACTGATTTAACCTGTCTGCGATCTTCTCCTGTAAAGATGATGAGGCGACGTCCCCGACGATTCTCCAGAGCAAGATGATGCTTGAGAGGGAGAGGCAGCAGGACGCCCTAAACAGGAGGCTCAGCCATAGGCCTTCGAAGGTCGACTTGAAATTAAGGAACATCTTGCGGGTGGACAGTGACGACGTGATCGACCAATCCGGGTTGAACCTGCAGAAGAGCATGAACTTCGAGCGGTGAGTGTCTCTCCATGTATTAATGACTGTCTCTTAGATCGTTAATCACTAAAATTTAATACAGGCAGCAGAGCAACCTGAAGTCGATCCTCAAAGCCCGACCTGACAAGGTCGCCCTTGAGGAGCTTAACATCATCAAGGGTAAGTGATTGTTTCGACATCGCTCTGTCGCCCCTCTCACGATCGTGCCATCACAGGCGGCGACATCGACCCCTCCCTCGCTGAAGCCAAGGAGAAGCTCCGCCGCGCCCAGCTCGAAAATGCGCTCGACTCGAAACTCCGGAACCGCCCAGACATTGACGAACTTGTCGACAAGCAGATCATCTTGCATTTCAACGAGACCGTCGAGGTCCTGCCCACGTTCCGCAAGTCCGAATACAACCGCAAGCCCGACGGGAACGCCACGTTCAGGAAGCTGACTCCGCAGATGAAGGTTGCGATTAGGGAGGAGCTGAACACGTTCAAGAAGACGGAGATGCCCGTGCATGAGGCTTCTTTGAGGAATACTTGTTTCCACTGATTTCGACGGGACTGGGGGGTGAGGATGTGGCGAATGGGGATGTGTCGCCAACAGTCGTCGTGGCATATGTCGTTTCTTTCTGTCCGCTTCGATTCTTTCTGCTGTGCCGACCCTACCGCGCTTCTCTGGCAGCCTTCAATCTTGCCTTTTCTCGTATCCTGTCTAATTTATGATAACCCACTAGGGTGAATAACAATACCTAATTACGCGCGCCAACATGTGTTCCCAACTCTTTGGCGGTAAAATCGAAGTAACGTCGCAAGGTCATAATGATATCTTGCAAATTGAATTAATGTATTGGTATATACACAAGATGTTATCCTCAAGACTCCCCAAAATCAACGCCTCGCCCTCTTTGTCGGCTTCTCAAAGCTCTGCTCCATCCCCGCCTGCCGATTGCTCATCCTCTTATTGAAGTCGTTCTTCTGGAACCATGCGGAGTCCCCAATACTCGTATCCTCGTTCGTCAAATGCGTCCACTTTGTCTGGCCCGCCCTCCCAAACTTCTTCACCTGCATCACCTCCGGCAGAATCGTCTTGTCAAACTTGTCCTCAAGCGTTGGCTCGTTGAAGTCCCGCTCCAGCACATCGTCGTCGTTGTAGAACGCGCCTTTGTGGAAGTACTTCTGCAGGAACCGGTATTTCCCCTTATCCTTCTCCGGTTTCACCTCCGCGTTCTCGGCAATGACCTCGGCGTCCGTCATATTCCTCCGGCGCTCCTTCTCGGCCTCTTCTTTCTCGAGCTGCTCCGCCTCCTCCCTGTCGCGCTTAATGCGGCGCAGTTCTCGCAGCTTCCAGGCCTCGTACTCGGCCTCCTCGTCGAGGCCGTCCGTGTCGTCGATGTCGGGCGGGCCTTCGGCCTCAACCTCCTCCTTCATGGCGAGCTCGATGGCGCGCTCGGCGAGGTCGCGGGACTCGTTCGCGCGCTCGGCCTGCTGCGCTTTGCGGGACTCAGCGGCATCCTCCTCTTCCTTCAGGAGGCGCTCACGCTCGGCCACGGTCTCGCGGTGCGCTTTAGGGACGAACACGGGTTTTAAAAGCGTTGGGCGGGCGAGGACGTCGTCGTCGGATGACTAAAAGTACAGTCAGCATGGCTACGATGCTAGAAATTCCAACAGCCGACCTCGTATTCGCTCTCCTCCTCCTCCTCCTCCTCCTCGTCCAGCCCTTGCCCCGTTTTCTCCCTCTCCTCCCGTTCCCTCTCCTCCCGCTCCTCCTCCTCCTTCCGCCTCCTCATCGCCAGCTCCCTCATCCTCTTCCTCCGCTCCATCTCGGCCTCCTCGCCGGCTTCATCCTCATCCACCGGCGTGCCACCATAATTCGGCTCAGGCACCGCCCGCGAGCCCCCCTTGACCCCCCGAGCGTCATCGTCGGACTCTTCGTCGGCTTCATCGTCACCGGCAGCGTTCCGGGAGGCCATAAGACGGGCCATTCGACGATCCGTGGCCGCGGCGGCGTTGGCGGCGGCGGGGTCGATCGTGACCTCCGAGAGGGACTCGGTGGTAGACTGAAGGGCGGTCCGGAGCGTGGCATCGTCCTCATTCTCGGAGTCGGAATCAACGGGCTTTTGGGCAGGGCCTTTACCGGGCCAGTATCTTTTGGATAATATTAGTACAAGGACTAAAAGGCTAAGTAAAATACAACACTCACCTCACTTTCGGTAAGGTCGGCGGCCGCTTGATATTTCGAGGAGGGTTGGTGTTCATCGTAGGTTTTAGTGGACTGCCTGTCGAAAGATCTTGGTACTCGCTCAAAAAGACGCCCTAAAAAATGCCATCGAAATTTCTCAAGCCGCCCATCGCGATCAGATTCCCACTTCGCCCTCCCATCGCCTGCCGCCCCTTCTCCGCCGCCATGTCCCTCATCGAGTCCGTACCGATATCGACCCTGCGCGTAAACTACACTCGCTCGACCTTGGACGAGAAGCACGCGCACCCCGAGCCCTTTGCCCAGTTCCGCGAGTGGTTTGAGGAGGCCCGGCACACCGAGCGCGAGCCGAACGCCATGTGTCTCTCGACCGCCACGAGCGACGGCAGGCCCAGCGGGAGGATGGTGCTGCTTAAGGGGCTGGATGATCGCGGGTGAGCTGCTTGTCACCTTTCGATCGCATTTCCCGACCGTTCTCATGGCGGCGTGGTAGGTTTATCTTCTACACCAACCTGACGTCCCGGAAGGCATCCGAGCTCACGGCCAACCCACACGCTGCTCTGACGTTCTATTGGACCGAGCGGTCTATCCGCGTGGAGGGCAATGTGATACCTGTGCCGGACTCGGAGGCCGAGGCGTACTTCCAGAGCCGGCCGCTGGGGTCCCAGGTTGGCGCGTGGGCGAGCCCGAGGCAGAGCGAAGTCGTCGCAGGGAGGGATGTGGTGGAGGGAAGGGAGAGGGAGGTAAAGGAGAGGTTTGCGGGTGTGATAAGTGGTACTGGGAAGATAGATGGGAAAGCAATGGCGCTGGAGAAGCCGCCGTTTTGGGGTGGATTTATTGTGGCGCCGGAGAGGATTGAATTCTGGCAGGGAAGGCCGTCGAGGCTTCATGACCGGTTGTTGTATACGAGACAGGGTGGTGCGGGGACTAAATGGACCATTGAGCGGTTGTCTCCTTAAGCACTACGATAAGTACATCACGAATACCATCTCAACGAGTTCTTTGCACCTACTTGCGACCACAATTGTCAACGTGCCACACCGGCAGCTTGATAAGGACTGGCTAGAAGGGTCGTTAATTAACTGCACAAACGAGGCATTCCTGGTAGTAGCGATCGGCCATACCGGTTTGAATTGAGTCACTTATACTGGCAAGATAGTCCTAATCGGTTCCACATGGCTTGGGGATGGCTTGAAATTGGTCAAAGGCCCTCTGCCCGCATTCCATTCCATGATGGAGATCCGGTCGCCTGCGCCGCCCGCTGTCGACGACTCCACCGCCGAGTTAGACGAAGGCATCGGGCGCGAGGGTGAGGCGCCGCCGGCCGTGTCGCCTGTGGAGGCTGCCATCCAGCGGATCCTCGGATCGCCAGACGCGGCCGACGCTGGGTCCTTCGAAGTGACCCAGCACATCAACGACATCTTCCCCGACGGTTCGCTGCCGCCTCTGCCTTATCTTACAACTTGCGTTCTCGCTCTTGGCCAGCTTACTCACGCTGGGCCTTAGAACAATCCCTCTCGACAATAGACACCGTCCTCTCCCAGCTCCGCACCCAGATCCGCGTCCTCGACTCCCAGATCGGCTCCCTTGTTCGTCAGCAGACGGACGGTGGCGCGCGCGCGCAGGCGGACATGGAGGCATGCAAGGTGGCCATTGGGGCGCTGTTTGAGCGCATTGGCGTGATTAGGGTGAAGGCCAAGGAATCGGAGGAGCTCGTGCATGAAATCACCAGGGATATCAAAACCCTGGATCAGGGGAAGAAGAATCTGTTGAGGAGCGTGGGGACGCTGAAAAGGCTGCACGTTCTGGGTGGGTGGTGTTGCTTTATAGGATGACTGCGGAAACGGCTGGTGTGCTGATCGGTCCTCCCTGCTAGTGGCGACGCTGGAGTACATGAAAGGGCTGATGCAGAGGCGGCAATACGTGGAGGTGGCCGACCTCTTCAAGGCGCTTCTCGAGCTCGTCGAGTATTTCCAGCCATTCAAGAACGTGGCCCAGATCGCGGTCTTGTGCGAGCGGGTTGCGCAGCTCCAGGTCGATGTGAAGAGGCAGATCGACAGCGATTTTGACTCTGCGTGAGTTTGTTGCCCGTTATTATATTGCTGGAATTTATCGACTTTGCTAGATTCAAGGGCGGATCCTTGAGAAGCCATGTGACGTTGCTGAACGACGCGTGCCTTATCATAGACGTGCTAGGGCCAGATGAAAGGTTAGCGTGTAACGATCGCTCGATAGATCCTGACTCGCTTCCAGAAAACATCTCGTCGAGTGGTACTGCAAAGCCCACCTCAAGGCATATGACGAACAGATCCGGAGCAACCCCGCGGTGTCGGGCCTCGACGCTGTCTCGCGGCGGTATTCGCATTTGAAGCGCCAGCTCCAGACCTACGACACCGAGCATGCGGCCGTCTTCCCGTCACATTGGAAGGTGGCGGAGACGCTATGCGAGACGTTTTGCGTGGAAACGAGGTATTGGAGGGCAAACGTCGTTTATTTTTGCCGAGTCCGTTGATACGATTGCTATTTCTGTGTAAAGGGACGACATCTCCGCTCTTCTCAAGAGTGCTGGACCCGGGTTGGACGTCAAGAATCTGATGCTGCCGGCGCTTCACCAGACGATGGACTTTGAGGCAAAGGTGGATGGCAGATTCACGGTGCGGGTAAGTGGTCCAACTATAATTCCGCCATGATTCAGCAAAAGAGCCCCGACTTTATAATACTCGTTCAGGACCCAAGCGACAACCAGCCGCCACCCAGCAAGTTCCTCAAGCTGATCTCGAGCTGCTTCGAGCCCTACCTTCACCTTTACATCGAGGCAGAGGATCGGTACGTGTCTTTGATCCGTCGGCAGAACTACTGAAACACAATGATGTCCTCTCAGAAATCTCGCCGACATGATGGACGAGTACCGCGTCTCGACTGAGACGCAGGACGACGAGTCCGTTCTGCAGTCGTCGACGGATCTATTCCTCCATTACCGCCAGACACTGCTCACGTGCTCCAAGTTCTCAACGAACGAGCCCTTCCTCGACCTCTGCAGGCTGTTTGGGAAGTTTTTGAGGGTGTACGCAGACGTGCTTTCGACTAAGCTGCCAAAGTGAGTTAGGCAGCAAAATACTTTTTTCTTAAGCTTGACTGATTGGCGTGCGCTCGGCTTGATTTCAATCTACAAGGGAAGACAAGAAAGCTTATTCTGACGATGACATGAAGATGGCATGCCTTATCATCAATACGGCGGATTACTGTAGCCAAACGACAGCGCAGGTGCGTGCGAGGCTCCATTCCCTCGCGCTCTTGCGCTTAAAATGTTCTCTGACTTAACTGGCCTACGGACGCATAGTTAGAGGAGAAACTTGTAGAGAAGATTGATGAGAAGTACAAGACAAAAGTCAACTTCACGCAGGAAGCCGAGTCGTTCTTGACGTGCGTATCAGCGATTCTGTTATTCTGCTTTGTGTAATTTTGGACCACGGATCTTATCTTCGTTTCCAATACAGTGTGACTGGAAGCGCGATTAAGCTGCTGGTGCACATGGCAGAGGTGGCGAGCGATCCGGCGTTGTCACAGATGGTGAGACGGCCGTGGGGCACGATGGAGAGTGTGGGCGATCAGAGTGAGTACGTCACGCAGATGGGGAACTCTCTCTTCGCCATCGCGGCCCTCATCCGGAGGACGTTAGCGGGTTCGAAGTACTTAAGGACGTTTTGGGACAAGGGATCCGAGTGAGTACTACCTTCTTTTTACGTCTATGTTGCTTGGCAATCGCTAACATTAAATAATGAAACAGAGCAATCCTTACAAAATTCCACGCGACTATCTTTAAATGCAAACCCATCTCTGAAGTTGGCGCCGAGCAGCTCCTCCTCGACACCCACGCCCTTAAGACCGTCCTCGTCCAGTGGACGCACGCCGGGAACCCGGACGGTGACACGAAGCAGCCGCCCCCGGCGGCCTACATGAAGATTCTCGGTAAAGGCGTCCTCAAAATCGAGCAACTCCTCAAGGTCGTCTTACGCGGGCACGAGCCCATCTCGGCCTTTGTCGAGACGTATGTTTTGCTATTCCCTGAGCCGGACGCTGGCGCGTTTCTGCGCGTTGTGGAATTGAAGGGGCTGAGTCGGAAGGATCACCAGACGGTGTTGGAGGCATATCAGCAGAGGACCGGGGCGAGCATAGCAGGGGCGAGCTCGGCTGCTGCCTCGACTGCGTCGACCTTCCAGTCGGCGATATCGTCTGGTGGGGGGAGATTTAAGGAGAACCTGTTAAAGATGACGCAACAATTCAAGAGGGGGACTTGATGTATTGCATTGTTATGAGTTTATATGTACAATAGAGATTTCTTGTTGCGCATACCCGATATTTTGCAACTCCTTCTGAAAGGATTACATCATACTGAAAGTGTTTAAGATTTCGAGATGATCGATTTTGAAAATGTATATCACTCAAATTGGCTCTTTGAATTCTATCTTGCAGCCTTCCGTCCATATAGAGAGCGTATGACATATCTACAGGGCCATCAAATTCCTGATCCCCACCTCCCCCTCGACCCTTGCCGTCTTGCCGCCCAAGATGCGTACGGCCCCCATCCTTTCGTAAAGCCTAATGGCGCCGTTGTTCCAGTTTACCGCTTCCCACTCCATCCGCCCACACCGGGCTTCCAGCGCGATATTTGCAAGATGCGCCATCATTCTCCGGCCCAAACCCTTGCCCCTCATGGACTCCACAACGAATAGATCACCCATATAGAGAACTGGCCTGTAGGAGCGACTGCAGAATGTGAAATAGTAGAGCGTGAAGCCCACGATCGCGCAATCGTCAGATTCAGCGACGACGACGTGGGCGAAAGGGTCGGACCCGAAGACGGTGCGGAGCAGGCGATCCTCGGTCCCTTCGTGGCGATCGGCAAGGCCCTCATCGGCTGCGAGGTCGGCAATCAGCGCGTGTATTGCAGGGGCATCCACAACGGTTGCTGGGCGGAGCTTGATGTCGAACATGGGCTAAATCGCTTTCCAAACGCAACTGCGGGCTTAAGTCAACGGATTATGACCTCCCTCCCGCCCGAGCTGTGGCCGACGATCATCCGCCTTGCCTCGACGACCCTCTCCGATCTCGCCCGCCTCTCGGCCCTCTCCCCGGCGACGCGGGCGCTGTGTTGGTCTTCCTCTCGCGATCGCTACCTTTTTCTCACGACCACGCAGGCCGAGGGCAGCACATCCGCCATCGACCGCCTCGCCAGCGATTCCGCGTTGCTTCGGAACCCAAAACTATTTCCCGACCTCCCCGGACTCCTGGCCCTATTCCTCGCGAACGGCGGCCCGCGCTTGGGCTGGTGTGGACCCGTTGGCCACAACCCCGAGCGATGTCTCCTTGGGCGCATTTGCGATGCCCCGTTGACTGCCGATTATGACGACTGGGTCTACGCGTGCCTCCGACAGTGGCCCATCCCGATTTCCCGCATCGAGGTGAACCATGTCGCCAGCGCCGCCAACCGTCTCCTCTGCCGCGGGGGTCACCCGTTTCTGCCTCTGCTGATCGGCATCGGCGAGAGGGCCGCGCGCATCAAGGCGGTGATCAATGTGAAGCTGGGTCAAATCGTCTCCGAGGCGCCCGACCCGCTCCCCGTTCTCACGGAGCTTCTTGACGGGTCATGGCACGCCACAAGTCCGGCGGCGTGCGCGGAGGCCGTCGGCGCCGCGGCGCGTAGGGGTTTGCCGGAAGTGGTAAGGTTCCTACACCCATACGCCGCGGTGGCGTTGCGACGCTGTCGACATCGGCGAATCGTCTGGCAGATGGCCCTTGGGAGTAGAAACGGCGACAGTAAACTTAACGTGCACGCCGTGAAGGCGCTCATGGAGCTCGACGTGCGGATTACGCCCAATGTGATACTGGAAGGCCTATGGCGCCTATTCGCGACTTTGCCCGAGTGCATCGAGGACGAGCCCCTGTTGGCTGCGCTCGTTGATGTCCCGATGGAGCATGACTCAGCTTTGCCGCACTGGTTCCCTGACTTCGCCTGGAAGCTTATCGATCGTCCAGTACTCCGCCAGCAGCTGATCGCGCGCGGCATACTACCGCACGCCTGCCTTGATCTTTGTCTGTTCTCAGCCGCCGACGCCGTTGACGAACTTGGCTGGGATGGGGCCCGTGACCTCGCGCTGAGGGCGATCGGGCACGGAGCACGCTCCAAAGTGGCTCTCGAGCGTGCGGCAGGCGTTGGTGACGTCGGGCTCGTGCAGCTGTTGCTGACGATCATCGACGAGTTCACGTGGTGGAGGGACCCCGGCGTCGTCACGGCCATGGTGCGGTCCCAAGCGCTAACGCCTGAGATGTGTGATCTAGTCCTCGGAGCAGGGTACGGCGTTACGGCGGGTGCCATCGCTGTGGTGGCCCAAACGACATACAAGCTGTTGGACGACAGCGACACGCTCAAGATTCTGCGGGCGTTGTTGGACGCCGGGTTACAAAACAAGCATGCGATTTTATTCGGTTTGGAAGACTTCCCTTCCCTCGCAGGTATATCCTTTCCGTTTCGGGGGTTTTGTTATGCCTGCCACTAACATTGGAAACACAGGCGACAACCTTGCCGTTGTTATCAAGCCACGATCCTTTGATCTAGTCATCCGAAGAGAGGTTGAGGGAGGAAGGGTGTTGCCACAAGTACAGATGCTCCTTGACTATGGATTTGACGCAACCGAGAGGGACTTGGCTTTGGCGAGGAGCCTTGGGTTTGTGGAGACCATAAAGCTTTTGGAGAAAAATCTGGCGGGTAGGGTTTAGGGTAAGGCTGTTAGTCAAGAAGTGTCGGGATCTGCTGCTACTAGTTTTGAAAATTGGCTTAGAGCGATACAACGGGTTAGTGGGAAATGGAGCAGATATGCTCGGAATAAATATCAATAGTTTTGTCCTTCTTTCGGAACCTGCTAGGTTCAGACCCTGCGAAGAACTCGTAATCAAAATTTGTGCTCTTACTGTGGTGCATGGAAAGCGGCAGCTATCAAGAGCTGCATTGAACAAACGCGAAGAAGGATGAAGTACACCGAAGATTTAACGGACCGGACCAGGAGCGGGTCAGTTGTATGCAACAAGCTAGATGATGATGTTCAGCCGTAGCCAGGCCATCCTGCTGGACATCGTCTTGTAGTCGAAAGATGTTTTGAGAATGCAACAATGTTCGTTTAAATTCTACTCTTCCAATTGATAAACAATTACATAGCAGAAGACAATTATGTAAATCAACGTGAGTTGCCAATGCCAAATACGCCAAAATCAATTAAACGCCACCAATCTCGGCCGATGAACGGGCTGGACACTGCCCATACTTGCGATCAGAGCATAGCGCCACATGGTTTATGTTCAAGGATTTAAATTGTCCCGAGCAACCCTATGTATATCTTTTCATAATAGTTGTTTGCCAATAAAAAGTTGCTGTTTTCGAGCGATTTTAGAGCTACTGATGATTGATGGATGCTGTGTGATAGGTGATAACGAAAGTACATCGAGGAAAAGCGAGAAAAGGTGCAAGGAGTGCAGAAAATAACATGTAATGTATCATCTCCGGCCCTAGGCGTGTGTACATCTAGGGCGAGCCAGCTTGGTGGGTCGTTACCGGTGAGTGAACACGAAACCGGAGACGGGAGTTTGCAAATGAGGCCGTCAGATCATCGGCGTAGCTCTGCGAGTGATTATAAGTTGAAGGCACTACTAGAAGCAATACCGAAAACCAGATAATTTCCTACCTTGCGTGACGCCCACATTCTTAAAGTAAGCTCAAGGCTAAACGAGCAGATGTTCGTCCTTGCCTCCAACCTCCTCAAACACCTCTCAACCTGCTCCCGTGGGATCGCAAAGAAGTCGTACGCGTTCTCGCTCTGCCGCGAGTTAATCCTCAAAACCATCTCCTTCAGCTGTGGCAGGCACCTGACAATGCCCTCCACCATGACGCTGAGGTCCCCGCCCTCGGGCTCCATGTAATTCAAACCCAGCGCGCGAAGGCTCGTCAGCGCGTTCGCGGCCACAATGGGCTTAACGGCACTGCCGGGAGGAGCCGTCATGACCTCGAAGGCGTTCTCGTAAAAGGTTGGGAGGCCTTGGAAGAAATCCGGCGAGGTGACGTGGACGTATTGCAAGCGGCGGAGGCGCGGCAGGCCGTGAATCAAGCGCACTCCAAGACGGGAGTCGATGCTCCAAGGGAGCTGTTGGTAATCGTAATTAAGACCTCCGGCCCAATAAAAAAAAAGAACGGGAGAAAAATCCTACCTCCAGTACGCTAAGGTTGTTGATACCGAGCACGCCCGTAGTCAGCATCTCATGCGTCCCAATCAACCTTCCGCTGCGGACGACCAGCTCCGTGAGCTTCGGCAGGGCGGACAACGGTGCAAACGCTCCAGCCTCAAGTCCCCACGGCTGACGAGGCATTGGCCGGAACAACTCGAGCCGCCTCAAGGAGGATGCGCCGCCGCTTGCGAGAAGCGCTAGGTCGCGGGGTTGGATGTGGCCATCAGCTCGCATGTTCGGCAGGCGAAGCGCCGCCGTCGTGCTCGGAAGGTGCTCAATAAGGTCTGAGTCCCACCACCATAGCTGAATGTTCTGTTGCCAGTCAGGCGGATTAGAGGATTACTGTGACAGAAGCGGCGACGTGGCTTACCAACGGCTTGATCGCGCTGATGAAACCGCCAAGAACCTCTGGCGCGATAGTCCCGCGCCGTCCTTTAACCTAACATAAAGACAAGATGAGGCCGCATGCGTCGGCAACGTAAGATTACGGTCTCGAACACACCTGCACGGTCCCGAACACAATCTTGACGGACCTCTTCCCACTTCCTGCCGCACCCCTTCTCAACAACTCGCGCACGTAATCCACCAAGATCGTCGGGTTGTCCAATGGAATTGCATTCATGTGCACCTTGATCAACCTCTCCCCAGCGACGTGGATGACCGAGACCTCATCATCGCTCCTACCGTTTCCTGGATGGCCCCCTGACGACGATACGCCAACAGGGGTGGAGAGGTACAGCGTTGGAGTAGATACGGGTGTTGCAGGAGCGTAGCCCGTGCCAGCAGGGTTCAGGCCGAGTGGTGACGGTTTCGTGGGGGTGGATTGGCACGGGCTTGCCAATGGGGAGAGCGTCGGTGGGGCAACGGACGGGACGACGACGTGGCGGAACGACTTCAGAAGCCTGGGCGGGTCCGGCGTCTGGAGCAGGGCCGCGCTCGCGCCCTCCTCCTCCTCCTCCGAGATCAGGTCAACGTTGGCCTGGATGACAACGCAGCAAGCCCGGACTGCAGCGTTGAACTTGCGCGACACCCGCGGCAGGACCGTGTAGACCAGCCGCGGCGAGTCCGTGAGGACGAAGATCCGCCATAGGGTCTCGCTGGGGAGGCCCTCCAGTAGGCCCATAGTGCCGATGGCGATCAACGAGCAAGATTTGGTGATCGACTCCAAATGACTGACCGCATCACAGGGCTCACCGCGGCATGGGGGAGCGGGATGCTGAGGGCGAGGCGAGACCGACGTGCAACACCGCGGCCCAGCGTCCGGATCTATGCATGCGCGTCCCGCAAGGTCCACGAATGGGTGATCACGGCCGGCAACAGGTGCACAAGGCATGCGTCGGGGTTCATCAGATGCACCAAGGAGACGCTATGGTGCGAGCCATCCGACGGCCGCGGTGGCGCTCCCTACGCGAGCGCGCTGACTCTTATGACGGAGAGCGGTAGCAGGATGCCATGGTAGCCTCTACTATTACGCTTGCCTCACTGGACGGTGACCTGCAAGTCACGCGAATGGTCGGCACACCTGCGGTTCGTCTTCCGGCCGTCGGCTGATCACGCTAATACAAAGTTTATAATAAAACTCTCACTTCAGCTGCGGTTGTATATGCAGCCGGACCAGACAAAAAAGTTTACCTATTGCAAACCAACGGCATCAATCTAAACATTAATCTGAAACAAAAGCGTGGTTGCATAGTGTAGTGGTTATCACCCTGGTTTTTGATACCAGTAACCCGAGTTCGAATCTCGGTGCGACCTCAAAATACCAAAATAATACCTTTTTTTCCGCTCGGCTTGGCGCCGAGGGGTACAGTCAGCTTGGAGGA